>JAKJMR010000981.1:101246-114984 GCA_024449315.1 Daboia siamensis | reverse complement strand
ATAGGGATAGGGATAGGGATAGGGATAGGGATAGGGATAGGGATAGGGATAGGGATAAGGATAGGGATAGAATAGAAATAGAGCAGAGCTTGAAGGGACCTTGGAGGTCTTCTAGTCCAGCCCCCTCTTCAAGCAGGAGAACCTACAACCTATCAACAAAAGTCCACTCCCATACTGTCTCACCATGTTCTTGGTGTTAATTTTAATGCTGCCATATTTATGCTTTTATGCCTTTGAAAGCTGCTCAGAGTCTCTCCGGGTAGTGAGGCGGGGGTGGCACATGAATTAAAATAAATTGGGACCGCAGAGTTCAACTGAAGCAGCCCTTTTAGCCAATGCAGCTGGGTCTGTGCCTCGGCCCTCCTGGGCTCCCCACGCTCTATTGGGGGGGGTCTCCATGCCATGGGATGGGGGGGTCTGGCCTACCTGTGGATGTCGCTGGGGGAGTACCACAGCTGCTGCTGCACCATCAGGAAGCCGCAGAGCTGCACGGCCAGGCTGAAGAGCAGGTTCAGCACCACGGAGAGCAGCAGCGGAGGGGCCAGCAGCTGCGTGGGGGGCCGACAGGGCACCAGCCTGGGGTGGGGGCCGTTCAGGCTCACTGCAAGGGGGGGGTAGAAGGTGGGGCAGCTGCTCCATACACACACACACACACACACACACACACCCCTGGCCAGAGCAGCTCCAAGGGGGCCAAGCACCGCCCCGGGCTTTGGGAAGGCAGGTCCCAGCCTGGAGACTTGGCCCAGCAGGCGTGGAGAGGGGGCTTCAGGGGCCCTGAAGGAACCCCCAACTTTTCACGCCTGCAGGGTCCCCCTTGGCAGGGAGGGCATCGTTTCGCACAGGAGCCGCTGCCAGCTTTCCTCTTGGCACACGAGCGCGCTGGTGGGTGGAAGGAAGCAGGATCTGTCCCTAAAGGAGGCTTCCCCCCCCCCGTACCAAGCCAGCTTTGCCCGCCTAGAGTGGAGCCTCTTCCAGGCCCAAAGGGGACCAGCCTGTTCCTTGGCAGAGCAGAGGTGACCCGCCCAGGCAGAACCAGGCCTTCTTGCCGTCCCCAGCTCTGTGTAGGGGGTTTGTGGGGAGGGGGGGGTCCTTCCTGGGTCTTAGCAAGGCCCTGGCAAGCTTTCCAAACAGGAAGTCCCGCCTCTCCTCCTGGCGTGGTGCTGGGGGGGGGGGACTTACTTGTCATCCCAATGACGGTGGTGATGGCCAGGTCTAGGAAGAGGAACTGGTAATTCGCAAAGGAGTTGAGTTGCTGAAAGCGAGGAGCACAATTGGAGGTCTTGAGCCCCAGAAGGGGCTTCTCCTTCCAGCCCCAGACCTTCTGACTGGAGGGGAGGGAAAGGGGTGGGGGCTTCGGCTTCCCACCAGCTCCTTGCAGGGGCTTCCTGGAGCAGAGCCTGGGCTTGGCCAGCCACCCTCCCTTGCAGCAGCTGTGGTTTTGCTGCTGATTGGCAAAAGCTCAGTCTGAACTGCCAGCCCTTAAGCCCCCCACCCACCCCGTGGCTGTTGGGACAGAGGTGCAGCGCCCAGGGGTCAAAGGAAGAAGGCCAGACTAGTGGGCCTCCCTTGGCAGGAAAGACAGCCCGTTCAGAAGAGCCCTCTGACCCAGGTCTGGTGGTTCAGAGGGCATCAACTTCCCAAGGCTGGTCCTTGCCTGGTTCCTGGCGGGACCAGCCCCTGCAGTGCCCCCTCCCCACCCCAGTTCTGGAAAGGAGAAGGGAACCACGGCAACCCACCGTACCCAATAGAGCAAGAGGACGCCGATGTAGCTGGCCAGGCTGAAGAGGGCCATGTACTTGAACATGCAGAAGGAGGTCACCAGGGCAGCCCGGCCGTGCCTGGGGTGGGGGGCAACAGGAGGAGGAGCGTTAGTGCGGGGAATGGGGGAGGGAGGGGCTCTTTAGAGACCTCAAGACCAGGCCTGTGGGGGGGGGCGAGATGGGGGGCAGATGGAACTGCTGCAAGGAAAACATGGAGCTTTGGGGAGCTTTTCAGCTCCCCCGGGGGGGGCTTGACCCCCGCTGGAGGAGCAAAGCAGGGCCTTCCTGCCTCACTCAGGGCTCTTTGCAGGCGCCTGGCTGGAGGCTCCTTTCCCACATGCAACAAGTAGAACCTTCAGCGTCTTCTGCTCCCGTGAGAGAAAGCCCAGCCTGCCCTGGGTGAAGGAGCCGCAGCCCCTCCCCTGAATCGGCGTGTGTGTGTGTGTGTGTTCATAGGCAGCCCAGCTCCGCCAAAGGAGCTCCTCCCAGTATTGAAGCTCCCCCTCTTTGCAAAAGCACCCCCTCCCCACTCAGATCCTCTGCCCCAAGACTCCTCTCCTTCGAGGGTGTGAGAGTGGGCACCGCCTGGTGCAGAACCTCAACTCAGGGCCCCCCTCGGCACCCCCGCCCACCTCTTCTCGGGGCTCTGCCTGCGGCCCACCTGATCAGCTCCGGCACGCACTGGATGGTGGGCACCTTGGAGGTGAAGGGGGAAGCCACCGAGGCGTCCTGCTGGGAGAGGGAGATCCCCGCGTGGGCTTCCTTCAGCGCCTGGAAGGGAAGGAGAAGCCGCACTCGGCACCAGGCCAGCCGGGAGGATCCAAGAGGCCGTTCCTCACCGGGTGCCGCTCAGGTGAATTAACCCCAAAGGAGACTGGAAAAGCGACAAGTCCTGTAATCTATCAAGAGGTGGGGGAGGGGAGATGGGGGGGGGAAGAGCGGGAGGGAGGACAGAGGGGAGATGGGGGAGGGGTACAGGGCCTACCCAATCAAGGAAAAGCTGGACTGGCCTGGAGAGCTTTTCCAAAGAGGGGCAGAGGCTCCTGGACGGAACAGCCAAGATTCAAGTGAGAATTAATTGGTGGTTTCACCCAGCGGCCTCTCATTTTTTTGTGAAGATGCCCAGCCTGCTTGCCTTGGCCCCCACCCCAAGCATGGCCGGGGAGAGCCAGCCCTGTCAGTCCAGTGATCCCCAAAGGGTGCCACCATTCAAGGGGGCAAGTCTGCTCTGCCCCTGCCCGTCGGCCAGGCAGACTCGTGCCGCCCTGCTAGGCAGCGGTGGAAGACTCACCCCACAGTCGTTGGCCCCATCTCCACACATGCCCACGTAGTAGCTGGAAGACAGGAGAAAGCCCCCCCCTTCCGTGAGTCCCGGCGAGCCCGGCAGCTGCTCCCCTTTCTGCCCAATTCCCTTTCAGGGGCCCCCAGAGCCCCCCACTCACTCCAGCTGCTGGAACTGTTGCACCAGGTGGGCCTTCTGAGCAGGAGACATCCGGGCAAAGACGGTCCCGTTCAGGAGTAGCTGAGGGAGAGAGCCGTGGCTTCACAGGGGGCCAGAGGGAGGAGCAGGCGGGCTGGGCAAGCCCTTTCCCCTCCGGGCTGGGGTCTCCGCACTCACCTGCGGGAAGAGCTGCCCAAAGTGCTGGCTGAAGACCTCGTAGGAGCTGCCACTGAGGCAGAAGTGGAAGCCGCGGTCCCCGGTGGGCGGAGGGTCCACAACCACCACCTGCAAAGGAGGAAGGGGGAAGCGTGGGGGGAGCATCAGACGAACGGGACTGTTCAGTAGGCAAGGAAGGTGGCCCTGCAACGCAGGACGGGGGCCGTGGCTACGTCTCCTCTGCGCAGCCCCGGGGTCTCCCGTGCAGCTGCTTGTTCCCAGAGCCTTCTTCTCTGCAGACGACCGAAAGGCAGGAAGCAGGCTGAGATCTGAGTGTCTGCTTATGCGTGTGTCATTTTCCCTCTTGGCCGAAATGTACAAATATCTCTTTGGTTGTAGGGGGTGTCTCCCACTCCTCCAGCACTGCTCTCTCGATCATAAACCCTGCAGGTTGTTCCCTCTGGGCCCTGTCTTTTGATGCCCAGAGGGTGCATCCCAACCAGGTCTGGAGGGGCACGGGGGGAGGGGCAGCCCCTCCCTCTCACCTCTGGTCTGCTGCTGCCTTCCTGGCTGGGCTCCTCCAGCTCTTGCCAGCTGACGGAGGCCGAGGGCTGGCCTGGCTGGGCACCGGCTTCCACCAGGATCACCCGGCTGCCCTGGGGGATCATGCCTGCGTTTCTGGCCACGGTGATCGCAGTCTGGAGGTTGTCACCTGGGAAGTCAAGAAGCGGCATCGCCAACCGATCCTGGAGCTTGGGGAGAGGGGTGAGTGCAGGGCCCAACCCCAAGCCTTGTCTTCAGCAGTTGGGCCGGCAACGCTGGGCAGAAGGGCACCCCTTGGGTGCCAGAGGCCTGCCCCCCTTTCCTCGCACAAAAGGTGATGCCTCTGCCAGCACCAGAGTTTTGCTACCCCAAAGTTCCCATCAGTCATTGCAACATCCCCCATGGGACTCCCTTGGTTCTCAGGCAGTCGCGAAGGAAGGGAAGCATGGGATATGTGGTGGTAAAGAAAGAAAACTCTCTAGGAAGAGATGTGAAGGGGATCCTGGCAGAGGTATCCCTGCTCAGGGGGTCTGGTTTTGAGACTCACTGGAAGCCCCTCCCCCCCAGACGTACCCCAGCATCCCAGATTCACAAAGCAGGATCCTGTGAAGGATGCTGGGTGGACGGTCTCCCCAGCAACAGAGCCAGGGGCGGCTCCGGCCTCCGGCTGCCTAGCCCAAAAGGCGGACTCACCCGTGACCATCACACTCCGGATGCGGGCCTGGCTGAGCTCCTGCAGGGCCGGCCTGGTCTCGCTCTTCAGGCGGTTCTCCATGACCAGCAGGCCCAGGAAGGTCAGGCCGGACTCCACCTCCTCCCTGGACAGAGGAGAGGGAGGGGGAGGGGTGACAGGAGGGTCCTCCCCCCCAGGAAAGCTCCTGTCCCCCCAAGCACACCAAGCGAGGTGGACTGAGGTTCAGGGTCTCTCCTCGGGGCTGGCCGTCCTCCCTAGCGGAAGATGGGGCAGCCACACTCCAAGCAATGCTTGGGAAGCCAGGCAGGGCTGGGCTGCCTCGAGGGCCCACTCCCCGGCCGCCCCTGGGCCGCCTGCTGGGCCCCCCAGCCCCTTACCTGCTCAGGGAGGCAACCGGCCTTCCCTCCTGCAGACGCTTGTGGGCCAGTGCAATGACTCGGAAGCCCTGGGAAGTGCAGCCCTGGAGCTGGCGGTCAAAGCTGGGGGGCACTGGGGGAGGGGGAGACAGTCAGGCCCCGGGAAAAGCAAGCAAGGACCCCACCCCCATGCAATTGTAAGGAAGACCCCGTGTCCCAGCCAAGACCAGGGGCAGACCTTAAACCCTCTGCACCGCTCCCTCTGGACCCTCGCACAAACTGGGGGTCCCACCAAGAAAGCCCCTCCCCACCACCGCTCAGACCCTCCAGAGCTCAGAGCCCCCCCTCCGCCCCAATTGCTAGGCCAGAGCACAGCCTCAGAAGAACAGAGTTGGAAGGGACCTTGGAGGTCTTCTAGTCCAGCCCCTTGCTCAAGCAGGAGATCCTACACTAATTTCAGACAACTGGCAGTCCAGTCTCTCCTTGAAAGCCTTCAGTGATGGAGCACCCACAACGTCTGGTGTCAAGCAGTTCCACTGGTTAATTGTTCTGTCAGGAAGTTTCTCCTTAATTCCAGGCTGCTTCTTTCCTTGGTGAGTTCCCATCCGTTGCTTCTTGTCCTGCCCTCTGGTGCTTTGGAGAACAGATTGACACACACACCCCTGCTTTTCTTTGTGGCAGCCCCTCAGATACTGGAAGACGGCTATTCTGGCTCCCTCTGCAGCCCCCATTGCTGTCCAGCCCAACCAGGCACAGTGGGCAGAAGGTGGGGCAGGGCAATGCCAGCTGAGGACTCACCTGTCTCTGGCTGGCAGAAACTGGCCACCATCTCTGGGGCACCCTTCATGAAGACCTGGCCGTCCCCGGGAACCTCCTGGGCCACCACTGTCATCCGTTGCAGGACTGAAGAGAAGGGGAACTGCCGAAGGACCGCCAGGCCCTTCATGGGCACCTGGGAGAAAGGCAGGAGCTGAGCCGGCTGCCCAAACCCAAGAAGGAGAGAGGGAGGCCTTGCCCTGCACGCTCGGCCATTCCTGGCCTGTCCGAATAACGCAGAATGGGATGGTGGGACATTGACAGGTCAGTGGTTATGGCAGGGGTCTTCCAACGTGGCCCTTTAAGGACTTGTGGACTTCAACTCCCAGAATTCCTCAGCCAGGCACCTGTGGGGGGCTTTCTTGGTGCGAGGGTCCAGAGGGAGTGGTGCAGAGGATTTAAGGCCTGCCCGTGGTCTTGGCTGGGACACGGGGTCTTCCTTACAATTGCATGGGGGTGGGGTCCTTGCTTGCTCTTCCTGGGGCCTGACTGTCTTCCCCTCCCCCAGTGCCCCCCAGCTTTGACCACGAGCTCCAGGCCACGTTGGAAGACCCCTGGGTTATGGGGACCCTAACCTTTTTAGTAGACTGGCCAAGAATGGGGTTTACTGGATGGCCCCAAGTCATGTGACCCAGCCCCAAATCAGCTCTTGGCCTCCCAGCTCCCCAGTTCTGCTCTCCCTCTGCCCACTGGGTAACAACTCTGCCTGGTCAGAGCTGGGAACTGGACAGAGGCTTTGGCCCCCTCCCCTTGCTCAAAGGAGACCCCATCGGTCTGGCAGGGGATTTGGCCAAAGCTTTGGGTAGATACCCAACTGGCAGAAGATCCGCGCTGGTGTCCCTGAGCACCAAGAGTGGATCCACTGAAGGCCCCAAAATCGCTCGCTCAACCGCTTGGACCGTAAGCATCAAGCGGACACAGCTGGCACCCATTGCCCACCTTGACGGAGCCAAGAGAAAGCCATTCAGGATTTCCTGTTCTCAACCACTCCCAGGCAGTGGGCAAGATCGGACCGAATGGCGCCCAGGCTTGGTCCCTGGGTGCCGCCAGAGGCCCCTCGGATCCCTGCTTGCGTGCAGGTCCCCCACTCTGGCCGGGACGTGGGCAAAATGCCAGGTAAATGCCAGTTTGAACAGATTTATAAGTAAAGGCACCAAGGGAGAGAAGAGATTCCTTTCTCTGCTCAGGGCTGACCAAAGGTGCCGGGCAGTTACCTCCGCAGCTTCGGGTCCTGGTCTGACCATCAGAACACTCGCTGGTCCTCCTTCCCACCCAACGGAGTCCACCAGTTCCTATGGGTTTAAGCGGAAGGAAAGGTTACCTTGGAGCAGGAGGGGTGGGCCTTACGCTCTTCTGAAAGGTGGACGGGGTTGTGTCGACAAGAGGAGCCACAGAGCTTCAAGAAATAGACTGTTCCGGTAAGGTCAGATGTGGGGAAAGAAACCTGTGCCTGTCGGTGGCCATAGGGCAGGGGTGGGCAACTATGGCCCCTTTATGACCGGTGGACTTCAACTCCCAGAATTCCCGAGCCAGCCAAAGGAGGTACATCGCGACATCATCAACATCCAATGAGGCAATGATGTCATTCATGTCATCTGAGTGATGGCATCCCCACCTAGGTGGCCTCCCTGGGGCTTCAGCCAGATCCCCCCTGTGGGTCTTGAACTAATGGGGAAGCCAACGGCATGGACTTGGGGAAGAGACACAGTGGCTGCACAGGGGTGAAAGGGGTAAATTGTCATTGAGTTTGGCCGGAGGAAAGGGGGAACCCCAAGGATGTCACCGGGAAGCAGCCCGCAGACCGGGCTCCCCTCTCAGTTCACACACCCAGACTTCCTCCAACAGGACCAATCGCAGATTTAGTCTAATTCCAAAAGAACAACATGGAGCTTCACCCAGTGGGTTGCCTCAAACATCTTGAGGTCCAGCGGATCCCCCTGAATCTTCCCGTCCAGGACCATCAAGGAATGGCAGCAGGCCATGGCTGCGTACGCCGGGCCCCAGGACATCGGCGGGCCAGAAGAGAAGCGATGGACCTCCTGGAAGCTGGGGTGGAGACAATCAGTCACACACTTTTACACAAGCCGCCTTAGATGAGCCACAGAGGCAAGAAACTGACCACCATTGAAGGCATCTTTAGTTGCCTTGAGTTTTGAGCCTCTGAGTGTCCCCAGAATTTGTGTTTCAGCTCTTGCTATTTTTCTACAAGACCTGTGCCCCTCCACACACACACCCCAGTGCTTTGCAAGCATTGTTGTGCCCTCATTCTGAAATGGAAAACTCTGGATGGTGAGTCTAGCTGCTTGGAGAACCCTCCAGGAGGCAAGGAGATCTTGTGAACATCTGATGGGACACAGCAAAAACCCTCCTGGATTTACCAAGGTGAAGAAGTTCTGGAACCTACCTGGCGCTCCTGAGGAAGAGGAGCAAGATCCACCTTCTGGGGAGAATCAGACCTTTCACACAAGTGAATTTCTGAGGTGCAAGGTAGATGCCCTCAACTGAATCTTGGCTTCATGGACATCTCGGTCCAAGATTTGGGAAGTAACACTAAGGTTGCTTTTCATTGCCTTCTTCTGGGTGATTTTGGACTTCTAGTCTAGCATCAGCAGATGGCAGTCCCGTCACCCATTCAAGTGCTAACCAGGACAGAGCCTGCTTAGCTTCCATCTCAGATAAGATTGCTCAGAGGTTGCCCTCTGCAGAGACTCCGGATTTCAGAGAGACATCAAGTGGGTAGCAGGTTCAGGACATTTATAGTTACCCAGGTTCCAACATTGGCTAGTCCCAGGGGTAGGCAACCTTGGCTCTTTTATGACTTCAACTCCCAGAATTCCTGAGCCAGCATGGGGGAACTATGGCCCCCTCATGACTCGTGGACTTCAACTCTCAGAATTCCTGAACCAGCATGGCTCAGCTTGGAAACCTCTCCCTTTCCCCTCAGCATGGCTGGCTCAGGAATTCTGGGAGTTGAAGTCCACGAGTCATAAAAGAGCCAAGGTTGCCTACCCCTGGACTAGACAAGTTTACTGCTTATGACCATTTGTTTACCAACTTTGTGAAGTTATGGCAGCACTGAAAAAGGCCGTTTGCCTATGACTTCGGCTGTAGCATCCCCAGGGTCACATGATCTCAGTTTGAGGATATGGCACTCAGCATGCATTCATGTTGGCTGCAGCTTCCCTGGGGTCACGTGACCTCCACTTGTAACCTTCCTGGCGGGTTTCCAACAAACCAAGCCAATGGGGAAATCTTGATTCACTTAACAACTGCTGCAAAAACGGTTTTATAATTGGGCGTGACTCAACTGGGGATAATCTGAACAATGGGAGCCAATATTTCCATTCCTGAGCAATGTGATTGTTCCACTGCATCACTTAGCAATGGAAATTCTTATGACCCCGTTGTGGTACGTTCCACTTCTCAAATATATCAACCGAATTTTTTAAATAAAAAAAGAAATGCGGGAGAGCAGAAATCCAGAGCTGGGTACCTCTTTCCTTCAGCCAAGACGATGCCCCAGAGGTCCAACCCGTCTTCCGTGAGGGTGCCCGTCTGCCAGGGGGGCCGCCAGGTGCCCGGGTCAAGGCAAGGAGAAAACAGGAAGGCAGTCAGGGGACAGGGCAAAGGCGCTTCGTGTGCCCTCCAGCCCTCCTGAGCTTTCCAACATAATATTTGCACCACGTAGATGGGCTACCTTGCAGGAGGCTCTGGAAGCTGTTAGCGCAACAGGTGCAGAAGAAGCAGGCGCAAAGGCCAGGGGTGGGAGAGCATGGGAAAAGCACTCAGACTGGCTCTCCCCTACTCAGGTCAAGGGGTAGAAAAGGGAGGGGAGACTTGCAAGGTGACTGGAGACTGCCTCCATAAAGATGGCTCTCCTCTTCCTGCGGACTTGGTTTCCTGCTCTGCCTCCCTTGAACGGCTGGCAGGTCTTACGGGTTGGCTGTGATGGGAAATGTAGTTCGACAGCCCTGACAGTCCTTTGGAAGGATGGACTTCGAAGGTGAAACTCAAATACTTTGGCCACCAAATGAGGACATGTAAGAGAAGACCCCGATGTTGGGAAAGATGGAAGGCCAAAGGAGAAGGGGAGGGCAGAGGTGAGGTGGCTAGGTAGGGTCATCGACCCAACGAAGGTGAATTTGGGGAAACTCCAGGAGAGAGTGAAGGAAGGACAGGGGTCCCGGCATGCTGTGATCCATGGGGCCACAAAAAGTCTGGCATGACTTAGTGACTGAACAACCACCTGGAGGACAACACTGATCGAAGCCTTCCAGATCAAAATCGGCACCCCAAGGGCCCATTGGGACCCCTTGGTGATTACACTGTGCCGCATAACATGTGCTCTCCCCCAGTTTAACAAACTCCAAACAGTTCTCATGAAATCTTAAAACATAATTCCCTAAAAGTGTCCAATTTAAGTGGTTAGATTTAAAAAAAAAGTCTTGGGCAATTCCTTAAGCAGAAAACTCTGGTCTTCTTTTTGACTTCAACTCTTCACAGGGTGTGGAGAGAATTGGTGTGTAATCTGGGGGGCCTCTTGGGGCCCTGAGCTGCTCCCCAAAGACAGTGGCCAGCTATGGCCAGGGGGGGTCTTTGCGCAGACTGCCCTCATGCACCAATTGGCTCTGTTCCTAGCCTGGGGTCTCTGCTACCAACAATCACACTTCAGTGCAATGCATTCTACATGGGGCTGCCCTTGAAGACTGCTCAGAAGCTGTGGCAAAACATGGCAATTTGTGCAATTTGAGTGTAATTGCGTAGTTTCGCATGCATCGGCATTAATGTTCTGGTGGAGCAATTCAAGATGAGGGTTACCACCTACTGTATAAAGCACTTCAGGGCAGAGGAGCAGGTGACCTCATGTCACCAGGCTGCCTCAGCCACCACCTCAGGTTCTGCACATGAGCAGTTTGGTCAGCAAAATGAGTTGACAACACATCCCAGCAGCTCAAAAGGCATCACCCCTCTCGTCTTTCCTAAATGGTTACTCTCCTTCTGTGAAAGATAGGAAATCAGGAGTGTGTCCAGGCAGTTCAAATGAATATAGGTTTATTGTATACTAAAGTTCTCTACAAGAGTCTGAACTACTAATGGTCAAAGCAAGTGGGCGGCAGAGAAGAGTCCAGGGAATTCAAGGAGGGCTGGACTTAGATCTCCTGTGAGCCCGAAGGGACTCAAGAGTGATGACGCGTTTGACACTTCCCTCCCTCGGGCTCAGCCTGGTCATCTCCTCCTTAGACAGGGCCACTGGGTGACAAAGAATCTGCCTGACCAGTTCGCCATCCTTCCTACCACTAAGGCAAGGATTGAAGAACTTTGACTCACAAGCCTTCAGAATTGTTGATACCCAGCATCCTGTTGTCATCCACTACATTTGTCTCCCAGCACCGTCAAGCTGAAATTCGTAGCTCCCTTGAGAATGAAAACACTCACCTTGTCGAAGCAGATGAGGTTCAGCTGGCCACATACGTTAATCCTCTGGGGACTGATGCAAAAAATCCCCTTTTTCTTCAGCCTTCTCTGGGTGTAGATGATCCCCGTGGTCATAGCAGCAGGCAGAGCTGGCGGAACGGCGATGGTGATGACGTCCAGGGCTTTCTTCACCACCTCGCCTGCCTCTTGCTAAGAGACAGGTGGAAGGAAGGAGGGTGGCAGTCAGCAAGGCCAGGCAGGGAAGCCGTGCCTAGATGCCAGTGGAGGTGGGTGCTCAAGCAGCTTTCATCCCCCTGCCAGGGAAATCCTTGACAAGTCATCTTGCAGGGAAGACCAAGGAGGCAACCAGCTGCCTTCCAGATGTTTTGGACTATAACTTTCCTCTGCCCAAGCCAGCCTGGCCAATAACATGCAATTGTGGGAATGGTCATTTGAAACATCCAAAGGTCACAGGTGAATTGGCCGAGGGAACCAAAAACAGATGAATCCAATCAATGTCTCATACTAGAATCAAGATGGATGGATGGATGGATGGATGGATGGATGGATGGATGGATGGATTCATGTGTTTGTTTGTTTGTTTATTATGGGTGCCTTTGGGTCAATTCCTGGTGTTATGGAAAAACCAGCCCTGCAATTTTCCTGGCAAATTTGAAAGTGGAACACAGCTCTGGGTCACTAATAACACTAATAAAATCAATAAAAAATAATAAAAAAATCAAGATGAATCGGGCACCTTATACTCATTCATCTATACCAGGGGTGTCAAACTCAATTTCATTGAGGGCCGCATCAGCATTGTGGTTGCCCTCAAGGGGCCGGGTGGGTATGGCCTGGGTGGGCGTGGCCTACTGGGTGGGCATGGCCAGAATGCATATGGCCTACTGGGTGGGCGTGGCCAGCTCTACATCGTTGGCATCAAGGGTGCCTATGGGGGCCTGGGCAGGAATGGGACAGATCTGGGGGTCTCTGGCAGAAGGAGGGTCTCTGGGCCAGGGCCAAGGCAGTGGGGGCCGTTCCCTCACTGTTTCCAGGATGGCTTCGCGGGCCACATGAAACCACTTCGCGGGCCGGATCTGGCCCCCGGGCCTTGTGTTTGACATGCCTGATCTATACAGTTCCTCAGGCATCAACTTGACTGGAAGGCTTTGATGGCTTTCTAGAAGATTTAAGAGGGCCTAGCAGATCTCAAGGGGAAAATGGCTCCAGTGGGCAGGGGCTACTATGGAAAGAGCCCCCTTCTCGGGTCCCACTAGATGGCAAATTTAAGGGAAGGGGTCTGCAGTGCCTCTTCTTTATCCAATCTGGTGGATAGACCTTAGCCTTTATCTAGATCCTTCTAGACCAGGGGTGCCCAAGCTTGTCCACTTTTAAGACTTGTGGACTTCAACTTCCAGAATTTCCCAGCCAACTTCAACTTCCTGGGAGTTGAAGTTTACAACTCTTAAAATAGCCAAGATTGGATACCCCTGTTCTAGATTAAAGCTATGATAACTGCAGCACTTATGGATTCTGAACCGTTGCTTGAACCGTGGATTTGTATGTAGAGCCACCAGCAGGATTAACCGAGCAAGGAAGGGGCTTCCACCTATGCCCCCTCCAGAAGCCCCAGGGCAGCCTCTGCCGTGCCCCCTGTTGCTCACCCCATTGATTACAAAGACACAGACAGCGTAGACCATTCCAATGCCAGCCATCACGACGAGACACAAGAGAAACTGCATGGCATCTCGGTAGAGGCGGAAGTTCATCGGCTTGGGATACAGGATGGACCTCACCAGGTCTCCCTTGGCTGTGTTGAAACCTGAGGTGGTGAAGAAGAGAGAGGAGCAGCTACGGTTAGATACCTCCCAAGGATGGGGGGAGGGGGTGAGGGAAGACAGGTTGGGCTTACAGGTTTATTGCTTGGTTCCTGCTGAGTCTAGCGGGGAGACAAGGTGGAAGAAGAGGAAGGTAGCAGATCAGAGAGCAGACTGAAGGACAGAGACTTCCCAGCCTACCTGGATCAGGTGCCTTTTACAGGTGCTGGACGTGACTCATAGCTACCTCACGAGTTTGAAACTTCCCAAGCCACTGGAGGGTCACTCTGGGCATCTGTGGCTGAAGGCCACTTCAGAAGACGCCTGGAGGAGGGTTGGACGCCCAGAGCAAGACCCTGAATGCCCCCCCCCCTCCTGACCGAATGGATGCCAGAATCAGGCCATTTAATGAAGGGAGTGAAGAGGGGATCCCTTCCAGAAAAGTCCAGGTTTGGGGGAGAGGGGAGTTTTCTGTCCACCTTCCACTGTCCACTGTACACCTTTCTCAGAATACCCCACGCCTGTTCACCCACCGGTCCGCAGCACGACAGCCCTTGCAGGTCCGCCATCGTCTCCCCTCGCCTGGATGACGTCCGTCCCGCAGAACAGGAGGTGCCTCTTGCTGTCCTCGGAGGAGCTGAGATGCCACGGCTGGGCGCTCTTGCAGTCACGGCTCAGGCTGGTCTTGGTGACGGGAAGGCTTTCCCCTGGAGGAGGCAGGAGAGGGAGGGTCAGCC
>JAKJMR010000981.1:23101-101236 GCA_024449315.1 Daboia siamensis | reverse complement strand
AAGATTTCTAGAAGAGAACATAGAATAATAGATTTGGAAGGGACCCTGGAGGTCTTCTAGTCCAGCCCCCTCCTCAAGCAGGAGGCCCTATATCACTTCAGACAAAAGGTTGTCTTGTCTCTTTTGGAAAGCCTCCAGTCATGGAGCACCCAAAAGGTCTGGTTAATTAGGCAGAGGCTTTTAACAATAAACCCCCTCAACTGAACTTTCACTTGTGGACCTGTTCTTGGGGGACGGGGAAAGCCATCCCAACTGGCACCGCTCACCCGTCAGCATGCCTTCATCCACAATGCACTGGCCACTGAGCAGGAGGGCATCGCAGGGCAGCAGGCTTTTGCCCTCGTCCAGGATCAGGGTGTCTCCAGGCACCAAATGGCAGGATTCCACCTCCTGGGTGCCTGTCAGAAAAAAGAGGGTCTTTTGGGGGGGGGGCTCTGCAGTCTTGCTGCAACGGCAGCATTCGTATTGCAGCCTTTCGGGTCTCCCCCAACTGGGGCTAAGCCCAAGGAAAGCCGTGCTTTGCCTCCTTCGCCGGCTCTACCAGGCTGTCTGTGGTCCTATTCTAGCTGGACAGCTTAGCTTCTGCCTTTGGGGTGCTGCTCCTCACGCAGGAATGGCCCCCCCCCGAAGCTGCTGCCTCTTCCGGGCAGGCCCCTTGCCCGCAGCTCTGTAGCTGATGAGGGGTCTAGCAAGTTCGGGTTCTTGCCCCACGCCTCCTTGTTGCTACGAATATATAACAAATACGATACACGATGTATAGTACATTAGAACAACGCATGAGCACAGTGGGCCCAGGATACAAGCATCTCTAGCTGTTTCATGAACCCACTGGGAAACCCACATCGCTGGAATATGTGTGTATCACTGATGCTGGATGTGTGTTATGAGTGAATTGTTGCTGATGATACCAAGTGGGACATTAGTGGGTGCAAGGAATGCAATGGACGGCATTTTTTCATGGAGTCACAGAACAGGGAGTGAGAATGTGCAGTCCCTGACGTGGGTCAAGATGTACTATACACACAAATTCTGAGTAACCAAGCTGGGTATGGAGAGAAGCCTGGAATAAACCCAGAACTCCGAAGTGGGAGATGACTCTTGCTGGAGCAGAGCATGCCCTGAGAGTGTATGTGAGTATTGTGTGAATGTGTAGCTGTCAACCGTCCCATTGACATATGCAGAAAAAGAAACTCCTGGGACATAATTTTACAAGCGTTTAACTTTACTGATAGGCACAGAAGAAGCAAAGACGATTCTAAAGGTTCCCATGGGAAGCGGCGTAAGTGATTTCCCTTTTACCCATTAGCCCCCACACACACACACACAAACACACACTGACCATTGTCCACCCATCCAACACATCCTTTGTGTTTTGAGAAACAATCTGCGCTGTTCAAAAAGTTCTCATCACATAATATTGAAGTGTAGGAACTTTTTCAGGCTGGGCCGGCTGGCTTGGATCCCTCGGCCCCTCCCAACCGCCCCCGGGAATTCCACCCCCTCCCTTCTGTTTTGGTTGTCAAGCTGCAAGAAGAATTGCAAAATCCAAGTCAGCCTTGACAGTACCCTAGTTGGACAACAATACTTACAGCAGCTTGAGTAGCCTCGTTGGGCATCGTTATTTGTATAGCCTCGTTGGGTACAGCTGATTATAGTAAGCTAACTTTGAAATTAGACAAGCAATACATATATGCTGTACGTGTGTAAATATAAAGGAACTGATTAAGCTTAATTGCACACTTACCTTGCTCTTTATCTGAATAAGACAAGAATAAACTCTCTTTTGGGAAACTCTACTTTGAGTGGTTTGAACTCAATTTTGTAACACCCTCAGGGCTCTCTCTGGTCCCTGGCTCAGACACAGACCAAGTGGGCAACGGAGTCCTCTTGGGCTGCCTTACCTGTCTCTTTGCTGAACACCTTGACCAGGACACTATTATGGGATTCCACCAGCTGGTGCAACTTCACGGATTGCTACATGGAAGGAAAGGGAGAATCGGATCAGGAAA
Organism: Daboia siamensis; assembly: GCA_024449315.1. Classification (NCBI taxonomy): domain Eukaryota; kingdom Metazoa; phylum Chordata; class Lepidosauria; order Squamata; family Viperidae; genus Daboia; species Daboia siamensis. The sequence continues at coordinate 99,227 of JAKJMR010000981.1, read as the reverse complement.
GAGGGAGGAGAGGGGGACATGCCAATCAGTGGGCAGGTGGGTAAGGTGCTAGAAAGGTGCCAGCAGCTAACATGTAATGGTCTATTGGAATATCCTGGAGAGATCAGAGGGTAAATGAAAACAATAATGTTTTCATTATTAAGACTTTTTAGATAAACAATGTTTGCATTTTGTTTGATCTGTCTCATTTATGAGAACCATGACAGAGAGGAGGAAGAGGTGCAGCCATATAAGAGACCCCCCAGCCCACAGAAGGAATGGGATGTGGGAAGCATATGCAAAGGGATCTTCCCGAGTTCCTGGAAAATAAAGGCAAGAAAAGTGGGGGTAGGGGTAGGGATAAAGGTAGGGGAAAGGGGAGGAGGACGAGGGAGGGAGGGAGGAGGAGGGAGGAGGGAGGAGGGAGGAGAAGGAGAAGGAGAAGGAGAAGGAGGAGGAGGAGAAGGAGGAGGAGAAGGAGAAGGAGAAGGAGAAGGAGAAGGAGAAGGAGGAGAAGAAGAAGAAGAAGAAGAAGAAGGAGGAGGAGGAGGAGGAGGAGGAGGAGGAGGAGGAGGAGGAGGAGGAGGAGGAGGAGGAGGCCTTGAATTGGCTTTCAACCTCCAGGTCTGGTGAAGTTCACACCTTGCCTTCTTCAGGTTCACTTGTGCTGCTTTGTCTCTTAGAATTTCCTGGTAAACCCAGGGTCTCTCCAGGATCTGTGCTTTGGAGCAATTTTGTTGAACCCAGGTCACCTCCTGTTCGCAGTAGCCCACCAGGAACTGCCCCACAAATGCCAGGGAACCCCTGGAGCAGCTGGCAACATTTATCCCGAACCAGGAAGCACCTGGCTGCTTCCCCCAAGGCTCCAACCCCACCAGATGATCCGTGTTTTTCAGCTGTTGTAAGGCCGGGTAAATCCTGGGCAGCGGCAGCATCAGGGCAGGGCTTGCCAGGAAGATGAGACAGAATGAACCAATGAGCTGCCAATCAATGCCTCAGGTGGGTGATGAGAAGACATTTGGGTGACCAGGGAGGGACCGGGAGGTGCTCACCTTTCTGAGGTCATACACCGTGAGTGAAATGGAAAGGAGGGACATGATGATTATGGCCACAGCATACTCCGTGTAATTCTCTGCCAACCACAGGCAGACGCTGAAGGCTTGGAAGATGTAAAATGGATGGAGCACCTGGGGAGGGGAAGAAGGCACCACGGGGTCAGACTAAAGCAAAGAAGAGGCGGAGACTCTGGAAAGAGTGCAGAGAAGAGCAACAAAGAGGATTAGGGGACTGGGGGATAAAATATACGAAGAACCGTTGCAGGAATTGGGTCTGTCTACAGCAGGGCTGTCAAACTCGATTTCACTGAGGGCCGCATCAGCATTGCGGTTGCCCTCAGGGGGCCGGGTGGGTGTGGCCAGGGTGGGCGTGGCCTACTGGGTGGGCGTGGCTAGAGTGCGTATGGCCTACTGGGTGGGCGTGGCCAGCTCTACATCGTTGGCATCAAGGGTGCCTATGGGGGCCTGGGCAGGAGTGGGACAGATCCGAGGGTCTCTGGGCCAGGGCCAAGGCAGAGGGGGCTGTTCCCTCACTGTTTCCAGGATGGCTTCGCGGGCCATGTGAAACCACTTTGCGGGCCGGATCCGGCCACCGGGCCTTGTGTTTGACATGTCTGGTCTAGAGAAAAGAAGGACTGGGGGGTGACATGATAGCTTTCTTCTTATATCTGAGGGGCTGCCCCAAAGAAGAGGGAGTCAAGCTATTCTCCAAAGCGCCCAAAGGCAGAACAAGAAGCAACGGATGAAAACTCATCAAGGAGAGAAGCAACCTGGAACTAAGGAGGTATTTCCTGACAGTGAGAACAACTAATCAGTGGAACAGAAGTTGCCTCCAGACGTTGTGGATGCTCCAACAGAGCACAATGCTTGACCCCGTGCCTGGCCAAAGGGCAGAGAATCATTTCCCAGGAGGGACAGCCTCCTGTTGCCCCTGCAGCTGTGCCAAAGCCACGTGGACCTCCGACAGCCCCACCAGCATGGCTGAGTAGAGGGGCTGCGTCCCTCACTTCACATCCTCCCCGTGGCTCAAAGGAGAGGAATTAATTTGGAATCTCTTGGGGCCTGTTTGCAAGCAGAATTTTAATTAAGATTAAATGGCTTGACCGCCTTCAGAAAATCTTCATAGGAATTGCCCAGGGCGGCAGAAACAGGAATTGCTACTCCAGAAAAGACAGAATGTTCTGGCTGAATAAATCCTTTGTTGACTGAGCTGCTAATCTGGCTCTCAAAAAGCGGCAGGAAACGTAGCTTTGCCGTGATTATGCCAGGGATCCTCCGCCTGGCTGCTCAGCCGGGTTGGCATCTATGGAGGTTGTCCCCAGAAGGGAACCTTCTGTGGCTGAGCTGAATTGGTAGGAGCCCCCCTTTCCCCCCCCCCTGCCATTACCCACCCAACTTCTCTCCGTTCTTTCTCTGGCAATGAGCAGAAAGGTAGCTGGGAGACCTCAGTGCAGAGATCATCTGAGCCGCTTCAGGGAAGGTGCTTCAATCCACAGGGCTGAAAATTCTTTGGCCCCGATGGTGAGGATGACTACCGCCCAGAAGACTGAGGGTCAACCTATTCCCCAAGGCACCAGAGGGCAGGACAAGAAGCAGCAGATGGAAACTCATCAAGGAGAGAAGCAACCCAGAATTAAGGAGAAACTTCCTGACGGTGAGAACGATAAACCAGGGCAACGGCTTCTCTCCAGACGTTGTGGGTGCCTCCATCACTGGAGAGACCTGGATTGGTAGAGGATCTCCTGCTTGAGCAAGGGGTTGGACTAGAAAACCTCCAAGGTCCCTTTCAACTCTGTTATTCTGACTTGTGTGTCCATTTTGAGAAGCAGAGGAGCAACGAGCCGTGAGCTCAGAAAGTGAACACGATCAGAAGATGCCCTGGGATGTCAGGAACCTCACAGTCTGGAACAGCTGAGCAGGCTAGATCTGGGCATTTTAACAGGTCAGGAGCAAAGTTGGTGAAGACAGCAGTCAAATAAACCCTTAGAAATGGGCCATGCTGCAGAAAAACTGCAGGTTGCCCTCTCTAAAGCCGCAAGAGGAGGAAAAAGTGGAGACTTCAAGAAGGCCTCCCCTTGGCCGTTCTAGCAGGCTCCCAGTACTTCCGGCAGCCAAAGGGGGGCTGGGGACGAGGAAGACAAAGTGTTTGCCTGCTGCCAGGCGGACAAAGCCAGACAGGAGATTGTCTCAAAGGAGGAAGCAGCTGCAATTATTTCCTGCCCTCTGAAGAAGGTCCACCGAGGGCCGGCGTGCAGAACCACCAAGGAATGCCTAGGAGCCGTGGGGATGAAAGGGAAGCCCAGGACGCGCTCGCAGAACGTGCCAGAGAAGCTCCTCCACAGAAAGGAAAGTACCTCCTTGACCAGCAGCTTCCAGATGGGTGTGACGTCAATGTCGATGGCGTTGGGGCCACAGATTTCTCTCCTGCGGACAGGGAAGGGAGAGATGACCTCAGGGTCCCCCTCCAAGGCCAGCACCGAAGCTCTTTCGGACTTTGAGAGCCCCGGTGCTTGTTTTGCTCCGGGAAGAGGAGACCCGATTTTCCCCAACAGCTCTTCCCCATGCCTGGAGTTGGGCTCGGGGTGGCCTCTGCTGCCAGATGTGCCTTTGTCTCCTGAAGCAGAGCCCGTCCTTGGGGGTCCTGGAAGGTATTGCCAGTTCCTCCCCAAATGAGAAGTGACCCCCATAACTTCCTTGATCTACCTGTGTTTTCATAGCCCAGCTCTGATTCAAAATGCTGTCCAAGGGGCAGTCAGCAGGTTACACCTCTAACTTGGTGCTCTCTGAGCTTGGATGTTTTCTCGCAGATGTTTCATGACCCAAGTAGGTAATATTTCTGGTGAAGTTTCTAGCACTGATGATGTTACTTAACTTGAGTCATGAAACATCTGCAAGAAAACATCCAAGCTCAGAGAGCACCAAGGACCCCACAATTCAACCCTGAGCTACAGAGATTATCTTCTCTTGGTAACACCTCAGATTACAACACTCCAGTATGAACCTTCAGATTAAAACACATCAACAATAATAAATAAATAAAACTGCAAACCAGCAGAGGCCTGCCGAAGCTGAGCAAGGGGCTCGACACTGGCAGTAGAGAAGGGCCCCCGTGTCTGGAAAAGGCCTTGGCCTGTGAGGGGCACTTGCCTGGGGGGTGGGGAGATGCTGAGGGGGCGGGGCAGCCAGGCATGGCCATACCACCTCCACCAGGACACGTCTATGTTGATTCTCGGTGGAGAAACTTCACGGGGACTGTATTCCCATAAAGGCAACGGCAGGCACCCTCCGGCTTGTGGGTGAAGGTGGCCTGGTGGTCCTCATGCACAAAGAGATTCCCCACACGTCGAGCCACAAAAGACCCATGAACACAAACACGGCTTTCTGCCCAATCAGGCATGTGCTGGCCCTGCTGAACGGGAATACCTCAGCTCCTGCTCGGGGCTTGTCAGCCCTGCTCCAAACTTGGCATGGATCTCCAGGCAACTGTGGTGGTCCTCCAGGACTCTGAAAAGGAAGAGGGTCCAGCTGGTGGTACACAAGGGAGGGCGGTGTCCTTCGGCCACGCCTCCCTCCCCAGCGGTCAAAACCGGACTCACCCGACTTTCCGAAACTCTCGAGCAAAGAAGTCCCAGGCGAAACGGATCTTCTGCACCTGGAGGGACCGCACCTGTGGTGGCAAGCAAGGACAGCAGGCATGGTGAGGGGACGGGGTCACCGCTGCTGCCAGGCCTGGAAGGGGCACCACGCCACGTGCCGAGCCTTAGGCTTAAGGAAAAGGCGAACCCGGAGAGCTTGAGGGAGGGGAAGAAAAACCATTACAGGTATTCCTCACTTAATGACCACTCAGTTACAATGGACCTCCCCCTTAATGACCGTTCAAAGTTACAACAGATTTGTGGGCATCAGAACCTAAAAAAAAAAAAAAAAGAAATTCTGATGCCCACAAGTCACGTGATCACATTTGGGCAGATGGCAACCAGCTTGCATTTGTGTCTGATTGCCACTTTCGCTGGTTGTATGAATGAAAAATCTGAAGGGTTATTTTTTTTGTCAATTTCCAGCATTTACTTCCAGTTTCGGGGCGGGGGGGGTGTGACCCACTGGGGAAGAAGACAGACTCGTTTAATGCAAAAGTGCTTTTTCCAAAAGGCAAATGGATTTTCTTGGGGTTTTTCTCCTTGAAACCGTTTTGCTTCTCATCCAAGAAGCTTCTTTTCAAGGCATCCAGACACAATAAAGTCACCGCGTAACCCTGAGAAGCAAGGCGGGAGTTTTCCAGCTGGCAGTGGGGCCAGGTGGGGACCCCTTCTCCAACCTGGAGCCCCATCGAGGTGTGGAATGCACCTGCATCTCCCTCCCAACCAGCATGGCTGTGTATTATGGGAGCTGGGGCTTCTAGGGAGAGTATCCGGGGAGTCTCTGTCCTGCTGTGCCAGCAAGAGTCGTGTCCTGGTTTCGCCTCCCAGCAGCTCATGGGAGAAGCCTGGCAGTGCCCCCCTCCTCGGCTGAGCCCGGTAAGAGGATTAAAGACTTTCTCTGGCCAGCTCCAGCCTTTTCTGCTGGGCCTGAAGGTCAGGACCCCTAGCAGTTCTCCAAGTCTAGGTGGATGGCTGAGTGGTGAAAGCAGTCCACCTGCCTTGCATCTGCTCTCCCGGTCCTTCAGTCCCTTTTGAAGGCTTCTAGAGCTCCATGAGATGGTGGGATTCCATCTTTACCTTGAAGTCTGGTTTCACAATGACCCTGTTTAGGAGGGAGTCCTCGTCGTCCATGGCAAGAGAGCTGGGTTTCAAGTGGGCAGACAGAGGGATCCAGGTCACCTTTCTCTGGGTGCAAATCTGAAATTCATCCTGGGGAAAGAGAGCAGAAGTTGTGGAGGGACACAACGCAGGCCAGAGGAAGAGGAGAAACACAACCTTCCTGCTCAGCACAGCCAGGTTCTTCTGAAAGCCACCTGCAGTGACCAGCTGCCCAATCCACCCAAAGACGGCCTGGAGTTGGTCCCAGGGTGAGTCTTACAGACCACCAGCTGGCCATCCTCCTGCCCACCGGAACGACTTCTTCATAGGAGCCCCTTCTGGTTGGCATGAACGTTCATCGAGACCAGGGATCCCCAAACTTGGCAAATTTAAGACTTTTTCTGGGAGTTGAAGTCCACAAGTCTTAAAGTTGCCAAGTTTGGGGTCCTCTGCTCTAGGTCAATGCTTCCCAGCCTTCTCCATTTTAAGATGCGTGGACTTCAACTCCCAGAATACCCCAGCTGGCTGGCAGGGGTATTCTGGGAGTTGAAGTCCACACATCTTAAAATGGAGAAGGTTGGGGAAACAATGTTCTAGGATTTTAACTCAAGACAGCTATGAAACCTTCCCTGTCCAAATGAAATACTAACACACAAATTATCGTAGCCCTCGATCCTTCAGCTCTTACAAGTTATTTCGGTTTTTTCTATCTTCTCCCCCACCGGACCCATTTTTGCTGGAAACCCTTCACGGGGTCTGTCCTGGCCAGCCTGCCATCGCTCAAGGAAGGCAAGCATGTTAGAGTCGGGTGAGGAGAGGAGACTGACTCAAGGACCAAGGAGGTTCCAGATCAAAAGCAAGATCCACCCAGTCTCTGAAACCTCAACAATTTCTCAGGAATGTAAAACTGTAATTCCTTCCTCTCTTTTTCCTTCATTCCTCACCCTCTTTGGCACTTAAGCATGATTAGCACTGACGGCATTACCTCCTTTGCATTATGAAAGGTCTGCAAGAAAACAACCAAGCTCAGAGAGCACCAAGGAGCCCTCACTACACCCCCCCCCCACCAAGCTACAAATATTCTCCTTTGGAGACCAAGCTCCCGTGAGGGGGAGGAAAGGAGGGAGGGACCTACTGTGGTTCTGAGCAGCACCACGTCGGCCTCCTCCAAGCTGCAGGGCTGGCAGTTGGCCCAGACGCCCCACTCGGGTTTCCAGTGGAAGAGAAGCAGGAGGCCTCCGCAGGACAGGACGTAGCCAGCCAGGCACAGGGCCCTCCGGAAGCCCTGGGTCTTGTAGCCAAATACCTCCTGGAAGGAAAGAGTTTGCCGTGAAGAGAACCTTCCCACTCAGTCTGCGTGAAGGCTCAGTCTCTTTTCAAAATAATCGACCTGGAGGAGAACAGATGGCAGAACCTGGGGCGGAGTCAACAGAGGTGTTGAAAGAAAAGTCGTCTTCAGGGTCCTGTCCAAGCCGGGAATAAGCAAAATGAAGATTGCTTTAGAAAGGTGGTTGTAGTTTATCAAAGAGCAGAGCCAGACAAAAATGTGACTCTGGGAAAGCTGACCCCATGTAGCTGGGAGTGGTGGGTTTTATACCTTCTTGGGCTTTTGTGTTTCAGGTTGTTTCCTGTTCCTGTTCCTTTGACCTGAGCTTTTGAGCATGTCCAGCTCTGCTCTTCAATAAATTACAACCTTCTTTCTAAAGCAGTCTCCATTTGGTTTATTCCCGGCTTGGACTGGACCCTGAAGAAGAGTTTTCTTTCAACAGAGGAATCAACCTAGCATCCCTATGTAGCCAGAAGCAAACAAAGTCCAACTTCCCTTGAATTCCCTTGACTCTTGTCTATCTCTAACCAGTGCTGGCCATTAGTTGAGAAGATTCCTCTGCATAGGCTTTTAGCAGTAAATCAGCTTAATTGAACCTTCACGTGTGGACTGGCCTTTCGTGCTTGACACAACCATCCGTATATTCAACAAACAGGTTTCCCAGCCACATAAAATATATCTGGGAAGTCACTGAGTCTTGCATACTGTATTGAATTTTGGATTCTATCCTGAAACAGGAAACCTTCCAAGACACTCTGTAAAAATGTGAAGAATTTTCACGTGGATTTCACAGATATCTTGAATGGATGCTGTGGGACCAAAAGAGCAATAAGTTCGTGGCACAATGTTTCATCCTCCTAGGATTCCCCCCCCCCCCACCAAACTTCAAAGTGTCTGTGCTGGAAATGACACATGGTAGATCCCAGATCCAACATTGGCATCCTCCAGTCGGATGGAAATGTGGCTGCTGCACAAGACTCAGAAGTTCCTGTTCCTACCCAAGGGGAAAGAAGGTCTGGCTCTGGAGCTACCAGAGGTATTTGTCAAGCATCACAGCAGCAGGAGGAGGAGGAGGAGGAGGAGAATGGGGGAGGAAGAGAAGGAGGAGGGGGAAGGGGAAGGGGGGAGGAGAAGGAGGAGGAGGAGAATGGGGGTGGAGGAGGAGGGCTATTCCTATCAATCAAGGAAGTATTTATGATGCTTCCTCTTGGAGATGATGATCCAGAGTAGCTTCTGTAGAAACCCATTGGCTCACTTTTCAGCCGCAACGCCTGCCAATTTGCCACACAGGAGACGAACAGGACTACTTCTCTGGAAATCCCGCCAGGCAGCGTCCGCAAAGGCGGGGAGCCAATGGGTTTTTGGGTGAAGAAAGCGAGTTTGGGCTCAGGCTGCTTGTGTGGATGGGTTGCCTTCTCCCAGGCCAGCTGGCTGAACCCTCCCAGTCCTCTTCAGCCTCTTTCCCCTGACCTGCATCTGGCCGAATTCCTTGGTCAGCCTGCAAGCCACCGGGGTGACACCTCCAAAATAAGGCAAGCTCTGCTGTGGGCGCAATTACTTTGGGCAGCCGGGCAGCGAGCCAGGCGCTTTGCAATCCAGAGGACCCCCTGCGGTTCCATTTCAGGGCCGTTTGGTGCTGCATGCCCGGGGGGGGGGGGGGGGGGGCCGGGGTTTTCCCGGGCGCCCTCAAGCCCCCCCATTTCCTCCCCCGGGGGGGGGGGGGGGGGGGAGCTTTGAGCAAAGCAGTGGGTGAGAGGCCTGCTGCCTTTACAGGCTCTGGGATTCAGAGACCAGTCAACGCAGGGAGTCCCAAATATGTCTGTCTGCCTACGCAGAGTTTATTGTATTCATACAGTGTTAACAAGCAGGAAATACGCACAGCAAAAGCATTGTTTATTGCTGTACTCCCCAGTCAATCTTAGAGAACATCAGAACATCCCATGCCAGGGAAGACTCTTCCTTATCTAGCTGGTTCCTTGCAGTCCTTTGTTGTTGTTATTGTTAGTTGCGAAGTCGTGTCCGACCCATCGTGACCCCATGGACAACGTTCCTCCAGGCCTTCCTGTCCTCTACCATCTTCTGGAGTCCATTTAAGCTCACGCCTGCTGCTTCAGTGACTCCGTCCAGCCACCTCATTCTCTGTCGTCCCCTTCTTCTCTTGCCCTCCACCTTTCCCAGAATTAGGCTCTTCTCCAGTGAGTCCTTCCTTCTCATTAGGTGGCCAAAGTATTTGAGTTTTAGCTTCAGGATCTGGCCTTCTAAAGAGCAGTCAGGGTTGATCTCCTCTAGGACTGACCGATTTGATCGCCTTGCAGTCCAAGGGCCTCGCAGGAGTCTTCTCCAGCACCAGAGTTCAAAGGACTCCATTCTTTGCCGCTCAGCCTTTCTTATGGTCCAGCTTTCACTGCCATACATTGCAACTGGGAAGACCATAGCCTTGACTATACGCACTTTTGTTGACAGAGTGACATCTCTGCTTTTTAGTGTGCTGTCTAGATTTGCCATGGCTTTCCTCCCCAGGAGCAAGCGTCTTTTAATTTCTTGGCTACAGTCCCCATCTGCAGTGATCTTGGAGCCCAGGAAAATAAAATCTGTCACTACCTCCATTTCTTCCCCATCTATTTGACAGGAATTGAGAGGGCCAGATGCCATGATCTTGGTTTTCTTAATGTTTAGTTTCAACCCAACTTTTGCACTCTCCTTCTTCACTCGCAACAAGAGGCTCTTTAGTTCTTCTTCACTTTCTGCCATTAGAGTGGTATCATCTGTGTATCTAAGGTTGTTGATATTTCTTCCAGCAATCTTAATTCCAACTTTTGATTGATCTAGCCCAGCCTTTCTCATGATGTGCTCTGCATATAAGTTAAATAGGCAAGACGACAGTATACAGCCTTGCCGGACTCCTTTCCCAATTTTGAACCAATCAGTGGTTCCGTGTCCAGTTCTCACTGTTGCTTCTTGACCCGCATATAGGTTACTCAAGAGACAAATAAGATGGTCTGGTACTCCCATCTCTTTAAGGACTTGCCACAGTTTGTTATGATCCACACAATCAAAGGCTTTAGCATAGTCAATGAAGCAGAAGTAGATGTTTTTCTGGAACTCTCTAGCTTTCTCCATGATCCAGCGTATTTTTTATTTATTTATTATTTTAATTCCATTTATATCCCGCTGTTCTCCGAAGACTCAGGGTGGCTTACAAGCTTAGCAGTAGCCTTCATTCTATGTATATGCCTGCTTATTAGGGCTTTCACACACACCCCAAGCGGCATTATTACAAAGTCAGCTTATTGCCCCCAACAATCTGGGTCCTCATTTTACCTACCTCGGAAGGATGGAAGGCTGAGTCAACCTTGAGCCTGGTGGGATGCGAACCTGCACTAATTGCAGGCAGCTTGTGTTACTTAAGGAGGCATTAGCCCACTGCTCCACCAAGGCTCTTTTTAATGTATGTTGGCAAATTCAATCTCTAGTTCCTCTGCCTCTTCGAAATCCTGCCTGTACTTCTGGTAGTTCTCGATCCACATACTGCTGAAGTCTAGCTTGTAGAATTTTAAGCATAACTTTACTAGCATGAGAAATGAGTGCAATGGTGCGATAGTTTGAACATTCTTTGGCACTGCCTTTCTTTGGAATTGGAATGTAAACTGATCTTTTCCAATCCTGTGGCCACTGTTGAGTTTTCCAAATTTGCTGGCAAATGGAGTGTAGCACTTTTACTGCATCATCTTTTAAGATTTTGAATAGCTCAGCTGGAATACTGTCACCTCCACTAGCTTTGTTGTTGCTCAGCTTTTCTAAGGCTCACTTTACTTCACATTCTAGGATGTTTGGCTCGAGGTCAGTAACCACCTCATTGTGATTATCAGGGACGTTAAGCTCATTCTTGTATAGTTCTTCTGTGTAATTTTGCCACCTCTTCTTAATCTCTTCTGCCTCTGTTAGGTCCCTGCCATTTTGGTCCTTTATCATGTCCATTTTTGCATGAAACGTTCCTTTCATCTCTCCAGTTTTCTTGAAAAGATCTCTGGTCCTCCCTATTCTATTGTTTTCTTCTATTTCTTTGCATTGTTCGTTTAAGAAGGCATTCTTATCTCTTCTAGCTATTCTTTGGAAATCTGCATTTAATTGGACATATCTTTCTTTTTCACCCTTGCCTTTCGCTTCCCTCCTTTCCTCAGCTATTTGCAAAGCTTCCTCAGACAGCCATTTTGCTTTCTTGCATTTCTTTTTCTTTGGGATGGTTTTGGTTGCTACCTCTTGTACAATGTCGCGAATCTCCGTCCATAGTTCTTCAGGCACTCTGTCTATCAGATCTAATTCCTTAAATCTATTTGTCACCTCTACTGTATATTCAACAGGGATATGATTTAATTCATCCCTGACTGGCCTAGTGCTTTTCCCTACTTTTTTTAATTTAAGCCTAAACTTTGCTACAAGAAGCTCATGGTCTGAGCCACAGTCAGCTCCTGGTCTTGTTTTTACTGACTGTATAGAGCTTCTCCATCTTTGGCTGCAGAGCACATAGTCAGTCTGATTTCTGTGTTGACCGTCTGGAGATGTCCATGTGTAGAGCCGTCTCTTGGGTTGTTGGAAAAGAGTGTTTGCTATGACCATCGTATTCTCTTGACAGAATTCTATCAGCCTGTGCCCTGCTTCATTTTGCACTCCAAGGCCAAACTTGCCTGTTATTCCGCTTATCTTTTGGCTTTAGCATTCCAATCCCCCATGATGATAAGGACATCATTTTTTGGTGTTAGTTCTATAAGGTGCTGTAGGGCTTCATAGAACCGGTCAATTTCATCCTCTTCATCACCGGTGGTTGGGGCATAGACTTGGACTACTGTGATATTGAATGGTTTGCCTTGGATTCGAACTGAGATCATTCTATCATTTTGAGGATTGTATCCCAGTATTGCTTTTCCTACTCTTTTATTGACTATGAAGGCTACTCCATTTCTTCTGAGGGATTCTTGCCCGCAGTAGTATACCTGATGGTCATCTGAATTAAATTCACCCATTCCTGTCCATTTTAGTTCGCTGATACTTAAGATGTCAATGTTTAGTCTTGTCATCTCTTGTTTGACCACGTCCAGCTTTCCTTGATTCACGGATCTTACATTCCAGATTCCTATGGAGAAAAAATCTTTACAGCATCGGACTTTCCTTTCACCACCAGACATATCCACAGCTGAGCGTCCTTTCGGCTTTGGCCCAGTTGCTTCATTGTTTCTGGCGCTACTAGTACTAGCCCTCTGCTCTTCCCCAGTAGCATATTGGACGCCTTCCGACCTGAGGGGCTCATCTTCCAGCGTCATATCGTTTTGCCTTTTGGTACTGTCCGTAGGGTTTTCATGGCAAAGATACTGGAGTGGGTTGCCATTTCCTTCGCCAGTGGATCACGTTTTGTCAGAACTCTCTGCTATGACCTTTCCGTCTTGGGTGGCCCTGCACGGCATAGCTCATAGCTTCATTGAATTACGCAAGCCCCTTCCCCACGACAAGGCAGTAATCCATGAAAGGGTTGCAGTCCTTATCAGTGCTAATTGGAATGAGCTGATAGAGCATGTGGATAACATGCAGGCAGTTTGCTGCACACGGTCCCTTCCTATCCTTGACCTCCATCTCTGCAACAGGTGGTCCTCAACTTAGGACAAGGATTGAGCCTCAAATTTATGTTGTCAAGTGACACAGTTGTCAAGTGAGTTTTGCCCCATTTAATGACTTTCCTTGCTACCGTTATTAAGTAAATCACTGCAGTTGTTAAGTGAACCTGCCTTCCCCACTGACTTTGCTAGTTGGAAGGTCGCAAAAGGAGATCACATCACACACACACACACACATACACGGGACACAGTGACCCTCCTAACTACAAACCAGTTGCCAAGCATCTGAGTTTTGATCACGTGACCATGGAGATGCTGTGACAGTCGTAAGTGTGAAAAAACGGACACGTCACTTTTTCCAACGCAGTTGCAACTTCGGTCACTAAACAAACTGCTGTAAGTCGAGGACTCCGTCGCTTTGTGGTCCCAGCTTCACCCAAGTGGTCTGCTCCAGAAAAGCTGCGGGTCATCGGCCAGCCTCTCCCTCCCAGTCGATGCCATTGGCCTAGGATTATGGGAACTGAAGTCTAGTATTGCCAAAGGGACGCAGTGCAGCTCTGGGGAGCCAGAGAAAGCTGGGTGCGAGGAATTTGGCACCGAGCACCACTCGGCCCCGTCCCGACAGACGGGAAGGTCCCTCCCAGCTGAGGCAAGGCAGGCAATGACCGGTTCTTCAGGGTGGGGCTTCCTTCCAGGATCTCTCCCCGGTTTTTGAACTCTGGGGTTTAATTGCTTTAATCTACGCTGTGATTGCCACTCCTGTGTTTCCTTTAATAGCCTCCTTTTCATTCTGCTTGGGGTTGTGGTGAGTCTGGCCTATTTTTTGCCAGGCGTCCCTGAAGAACGCCCGACCAAAACATCAGCACAGCCTCGGGTGTGCAGGGCCTTGCACTGTCTCCAGCTGCCAACTGACCGGGCTGAGGGGGGCAGAAGGTGGCAGAGCCCACCTGGGGTGTTGCCGGGCAGGAACTGCAGCCTTCTGCCCCCATCGGCTCCTGCAGGCTGGCCTCCCTCTAGCCCTGGCTCCTTCCTGCACACACACCCAGTCCCTCTTTTTCCTTCTCTGAACTCATGGGGTCTGGCCCGAGAGAAAGAGATGGGGGGCAGCTGCTTCCTGGTTGTTTTGGAGAAACTCTTCTCCCAAGTCCGGGCATGCACGGCCCTCCTAAGACATCCATGGAGAGCAGCTGGATCCGAGGATTCTGGGGTCTGCAGGGGAGGTCCCAGTGGGTCTTGGGACGGTCCCTGCCCCCATCTCTACCTCAAAGGAAGAAGCCTAAGGCCCTCAGCAGCAAAGGCTCAGCACCCAGGCTCGGCCAAGGAACAGGCCCCCCGAGGAAGAACTGATGAGCCAGAGCTAAGCCCTGCTTGGAAGGGGGATGGTCTAGGGCCTGGGAGGGGCCGAGGAGCAGGAGCTGAGGAGCCCCCCCATTCCTATGGCAGCCTGGGACCCCTTGCCTAACACTTCAGTGGGGCTCTGGGCGACTGACCCCAGGTGGCCTCAACATATGAAGAGGGTTGGACTAGATGACCTACAAGTCCCTTCCAACTCTGCAATTCTAATTCTAATTCTAATTGTCTTCTCCTGGACTGTCACTGACCCACCTGCCTGCTACTTTCTCCTGCTCGGCTGCTAGCCAGACAATGTACAGCCAACTCATCATGGCAACTTGCCACAACCAGCTCACCTAACATCAAAGAAATGGTGGGACAGAATCATCAAAGAAAGGATGAGAAAGGAGAGACAAAATGAAACCTAGATGACAAATTAAAATACTGTAATTTTAAAATGATTTTAAATAATTAAATTGAATGGCTGGATTGTCCCGCAGAGAGCTGTCCCCGGTGAGTTGGCCGCAGAGAATGGGCCTTTACATCAAGGAGGAAAGCGAAGGGAGGGGAGGGCTGTGCCAAAGAGGGAAGGGACAGAAGGGGGCAGGCGAGCCTTCCAGGCCGGGCATCTGGCTGGGCACGGAGTCCAAATTTCAGCACTGAGAAAGTGACTCTCAAGCCGGGGAGTCCGCAGGGAACGGTCAACGCTACATGTGTCAGTCAAACATAGTGGCAGCTGCTTTTTGATCCCACCCTGCAGACACCTTCCCTCCAGGCTTCATACCGTACAGAGGTTGTAAGCTGCCCACAGTCATTTGGCAGCATGATGGGCGGCATGTAAGGTTAATTAAATTAGTTTCGATTAACCTTGATGAACCTTATCTATTATATATTAATTAATTTTGATAGTTATTACATGTTAATTTAACATACAATTTAATGTTACACTCTGGGTTCCCTGGCCTTGCTAAGTGCTGAAAATGAAAGTTAAAGGCATAACTTTGAAAACGTGCATCTCCTACGGAGTATAGGTAGAGATGGGGGCCCTTCGCCACCTCCGCCCGTCCAGAAAAGATGCCAGGGAGAGCCGCCTTCTGTCTGCGGTGCCCCCGCGCCCCTCAACTCTGCCCAGCCTCTCCGGGGCCTGAAAGAGCCCCTGCGCCGCTTCCAAAGAGCCGCGGGGCGGGCTGCCTCGCAGGCGGAGAGAAGGCGAGGCGACGAGAGGCTGCAGCCGGGCTTCGGGGCGCCGCTTCCCGCGCGCCCTCGCTCGGCCCCAGCGGAGGAGACGGAGGCCGGTGGAGGAGTGCAGTCAGGCCCGGGGAAGCCGGGCTGAGCTCGGGGTTTCCAAAGGACGCCGGCCGACCCTTTGCCACCGCTCCCGCAGAGGGGCCCCCGGGCAGACGAGGCCGGAGGAAGCCCCCCGACCCCCACCTGCACAGGCAGAACCCGCTCTCCCAAGCCCCCCCCCCCCGCCCCGCGGAGCTCCGGACCCTCCCGCGGGGCTCCACTTATAAAAGAGAAACGCTGCTCGCCATGGGGAAGGGGGGGCAGAGCAGAGAGGAAGACTGCGGGCGGGATGGGGAGCAGCGGTTTGGGGCAGGAAGCGCCTCGGAGCGCGGACTGGCGAAGGGGAACCGAGGGGGGAGGGAACTCCCGCAAACCAGCCGCCGAAGACCCGGCAGGGACAGCGGAGCTGGCAGCCTCCCCGCTCTGGGAAGGACGCCGGCGGGCAGCGGCTGGACGGCGCCCCCTTGCCCTTCCCGAGAGCCCCAGCCGGCGGGCAGAGCGCCGGAACAGCAGCCGCGGCCGCGCGGGCTCCGAAGCTTCAGCCCGGATCTGGTTACAGCTCAGCTAGCAAAGTGGGGGAAACGAAACACCCCCCCCACACACGCACACACACTGTTTATTGGGGGGGGGGCGTTGCGCCTTCAGCCCACTCTTAGCTCCGGGCCACGTCCTGAGCGCAGGTGGTGAGGAATGCCCAATTGGCGGCGAAACAATTACAATCCTTTGTGCGATCAAACCCGGGAAGAAGACACCCCCACACACTTTTGCTGCGCTGGTTGGGGGGCCTGTGCGCTTTCCAGCGAGGCCCCCTCCCAGTAAGAGTCGGCGACTGCCAAGTTCCACCGAGGACGGCTTCATAGGGCAGAGAGCCGCCGCCGCGCTCTCGGCACAAAAGGCGGTTTCCTTGGAGAGGCTTTCACTCCCTTCCGCCAGCCCGTCCTCTCTGCCCCGGAGCCTCGGGGCCAGCCCTGCAGGGACGCTTTTCCTCGGAGCGAGAGGCTGCCTCCGCGGCGACGGTGGGGAAGAGCGAGCAAGGGGGGGGGACGGACGGACTCACCACTTCATCCTCCTCTCCCTTGTTGAGCAGGGCCCTGTGGCTCCCTCCACGCTTCTCCCCCATGGGCAGCGCTCCAAGCCTGCTGGCGCAACTGCCCTTCCTGGGGCACCAGGGATGGGGCAGCTTATATACGGGGCTGACCTGCAGGGCCACACCTTCCTCCTGCCAGGCTCCTGCTGCTGGAGGACGGCTCCTCCCTGCAGCTCCAGGTGAACAACACCTTTCCTCTCCCTCCTTCCTCCAGCGCTGAAGAGACCAGGGCCACAAGAGTCCCACCTGCCCAGGCAGGCTCCAAGCCAGGCAAAGGGAGGGGCCTTCCTGCAGAGATCAGGAGAAGTATTGGCAGGGGGGTGCTCCTGACAAAGGCAGGTATTGTGTGAGTGCCACCGCCCGGTTGTGGGAGAGAGGCCGCCTGAATCGGAGGCCTGGAGGTGCTTCCTCCTCTCTTCGTGCTCCTGGGGGGGGGCTCCCCAAATCCCTTGCTCTTCTGCTCTGCATCCTGAATGGGCAGAAACCCTGCAGGGAGGACAAGCTAATCTTCAAAGTAGGAACCCTGAGTCCCACGATACAGGACCAAATAAAATTCTTCTGGGCCATTCTTATTTCATTCTTTGACAAAGTGACTAAACCAGCAGACCAGCGAAATGCTGTGGACTAGTATACTTAGATATCAGTAAGACATTCGACAAAGGAGACTACTGCTCGTTAAGCTAGAAAAAGGTGGAATAGACAAGATCACCACCAGATGGATCTGTAGCTGGCTGACAAACCGTACTCAACGAGTAGTCCTCAATGGCACTACGTCTACACGGAGGGAAGTAAGCAGTGGGGTACCACAAGGCTCCGTCTTAGGCCCAGTACACTTCAATATCTTCATTAATGAATTAGATGAGGAAATAGATGGGGAACTCATTAAATTTGCAGATGACACTAAACTGGCAGGAACTGTCAACAGCCCAGAAGACAAGCTCAGGATCCAAAAAGATCTTGACAAACTTGAACAATGGGTCCTATCCAACAAAATGTGTTTCAAGGTGGAGAAAAGCAAAGTTTTACATTTAGGCAGGAAAAAACAAAGGCACAAGTACAGATTAGGTGACACCTGGCTCAAAAACAGTAACTGTGAGAGGGACCTCGGAGTCCTAGTAGACGATTAGTGTGTGGCAGCAGCCAAAAAAGCTAATACAGTCGTGGTTTAAATAAACAGAGGCATAGAATCAAGATCACGTGAAGTATTAGTATCACTTTATAAAACCCTAGTAAGAGCCACACCTGGAATACCACAACCCGTTTTGGTTACCATACTACAAAAAAGATGTTAAGACCTTGGAAAAAGTTCAGAGAAGAGCAACTAAGATGATCCAAGGCCTGGAGACTAAAACATAAAAGGAACGGCTGCAGGACTTGGGTTCGGCTAGTCTAAAGAAAAGAAGAAACAGGGGCGATATGATAGCAGTTATTCCAGTATCTGAGGGGCTGCCACAAAGAAGAGTGTAGCGTTATTCTCCAAAGCACCAGAGGGAAGGACAAGAAACAACGGTTGGAAACTGACCAAAGAGAGAAGCAACTTGGAATTAGGAAGAAAGTTCCTAACAGTGAGAACAATTAACCAGGGGAACAGAAGTTGCCTTCAGAAGCTGCGGGTGCTCTATCAGTGGAAGTTTTTAAGAAGAGACTGGACAGTCACTTGTGAGAGATGATATAGGTTCTCCTGCTTGAGCAGGGGGGTGGACTAGATGACCTCCAAGATCCCTTCAAGCTATTCTATTCTATTCCATTCCATTCCATTCCATATTTTCTACTCTATTCTATTCTATTCTATTTTTTCTCTATTCTATTCTATTCCATTCCATTCCATTCCATTCCATATTTTCTACTCTATTCTATTCTATTCTATTCATTTTCTATATTCTATTCTATTCTATTCGATTCTATTCTTTTTCTCTATTCTATTCTATTCCATTCCATATTTTCTATTCCATTCCATATTTTCTATTCTATTCTATTCCATTCCATTCCATATTTTCTATTCCATTCCATATTTTCTATTCTATTCCATTCCATTCCATTCCATATTTTCTATTCCATTCCATATTTTCTATTCTATTCTATTCCATTCCATTCCATTCCATATTTTCTATTCCATTCCATATTTTCTATTCTATTCTATTCTATTCTATTCTATTCCATTCCATTCCATATTTTCTATTCTATTCTATTCTATTCCATATTTTCTATTCTATTCTATTCCATTCCATTCCATTCCATATTTTCTATTCCATTCCATATTTTCTATTCTATTCCATTTCATTCCATTCCATATTTTCTATTCTATTCCATTCCATTCCATTCTTTGTTTTCTGCCTCTTTGGAATTCCCTGGGCCCTTTCATGAGAGAAATTCCACCACAAATTTAGCTGGGCTTCTGGGACATGGTAGGAAGGTCTCCAGAAAGCTGAAGTTGCTGCAACCAGAAGCCCCTTTCCCCAAGAACAGGGCAGAAGCAGCCGATGATGCTTTACAATCCCAGAGAGCCCCTCTCAGCTGGTTCAGTTGGGGATGCTCAACCGATCTGGGGTTTCTCTCTCTCTCTCTCGTCATAGACAGGTGGAGGGAAGGGGGGACCCAGCCATCCCCAACACGGGCTCTCTGCCTGCCCCTAAGTGAGTCAGGCCACCAGTGACAGCTGCGTTGCCCAAACTATGTGCTGTTTCTCCCTGGTCTTTTTAATGGAGCCGCTCCTTTTAACATTTAAACATTCATTTTGACAGCCACTCCTAAAACTCTGCAAAAAAACTCATCCTTCCCTCCTCCTCCTCCACCTCCTTAGGATGAGGGAGCCCAGGCAAGGATGGGGCCTCCTGCGCCTGCAACTAGCACTGGAGGCTCTCCTTAAAGGGGGGGCACTTCACAGACAAAAGAAAGCCGCAGATCCTGGGCTTTCCTGGCGAGCGGGAAACTAGGAAGGACAGCAGATGCTTCCATGGGTGTGTAATCCCAATCCCGGTGATATGCAAAATTACCAATATTGAGGGGGAGGGGATTGTTTACTCTTTGTGGGTACCTTTCTGATGGCTTGGAGTTCAGGTGATGCACCCCACAGAAGAACGGAAGAAAAAACCGCATGAGCCACAGAACCGAGATAAAATAAGTACCAGTGTCCCAACCACCCAAAGATCTGCTGTAACAAACTGTCTTCAGGTCCTTTTGCAAGGAGAAGGGAGTCGAGAGAAGGCTCCCTTGGGCATCTGCAGCCCCCAGGAGGGAGGACACACAGCAACTGGATTTCCGTGGGGAGAAGCAAGAAACAAGCACAAGGGCTGGCCTACCCAAGTGGTGGGTGCGCCATCAGTGGAGGGTTTTAATTGGACAGTCTGACTTGGTGCAGGGTCTCCTGCTTGAGCAGGGGGTTGGACTAGAAGACCTCCAAGGTCCCTTCCAACTCTGCTGTTCTGTTAATTTGGAGTACAAATGCAAGGCCAGGGGCAAAACTGAAGGGGGCAGACCGGAACAAGTGTTCGGACCAAGTATGAACAGGTGGCTCCACTTTTCAGGCTGTGACACGGGTTCACAACCACACACACACAAACGCACAGGGTGTCTCAGAGGCCTCCCTCCATGGGGCTGGCTGAGAAAGCACCCCCAGCGCCCACCTGCCCTTCGGCTCTGCAGTTGGCACTCGGACCTCTAGACGGAGGCGGCCCAGCCTTTCCAATCTCACATTCTGAGCGGCTGAATTGGGCTCTTTGGGACCAGGGAAAGCAGCGTTCTGGGAGTCCGAGTCCCTGAACAACAGCTGGCAGAAGCTAGGAACTGGAGATGATACAGGCTGGCAGGGGATTCTGGGAGTTGGAGTCCCTGCACATCAGCTAAGGGCTTCTGGGAGTCTGGAGCCCATGTGTGCCAGTTGGGGGATTCTGGAAGTTGGAGTCCATGTACACTAGCCCCTGCACCTCAACTAAGGCCTTCCGGGAGCCTGAGCCCCACGTGTGTCGGTTGGGGGATGCTGGGAGTTGGAGTCCACCCATGCCAGAGTTGCTGAGCTTGAGCCAGGTCAATCTACGGTTTCGGGGCTGCCTGGGCTCGGGCCCCGAGGAAGGTCCTCCGGGGATCCGCCTGCCCCGTCTCCGTCCGGGCAGAGGAGCGCAGCTCCAGCGCCGGGGCCTCCCGGGCAGCCGCCGAGGGCAGCGGGAACCAACCTGGGCAGCCCAGGGACCCGAGGCCGAGCCGCAGTGGCTTGGCGCGACCCTTCTGCACTTTCGTGAGTCTACAGCGCCGCGCGTCCGTCCAATCGCGTTCCAGCCCTGGGCCTGGCGCGCAGGCGCAGCGCTCCGGCGGACGGCCCGGAAGCGGAAGCGGCTGAAGGGCGAGAAGGCGGCGGCGGGGCAGCAGCGGCCGGGCCGGGCCGGGCGGCGGAGGATGTGGCGGGCTCGCTCGGCGGCGGCGGCGGCGGCGGCGGCCTGGTTAGTGCGGGGCGCCTCCCCCGCAGACCCGGGCCCGCGATTGCCGGCTCCCGCCGGGGCTGAGCTGGCGGGGCCGAGGCGGGGAAGGGCGCTTGGGGTGGGGAGCGGGGTCCGGGGCCGATCCTCCCGCCCGCAGAGGCCGAGGCCGGGGCTCCCGTGGCCGGCAGGGAGGGGCCTCTCCGAAGCTCCCCCTCCCCGGGCCTGCCCAGCGCCCCGCCCGCCTCTTCCCCGGGCCTGCCCGGCGGCGCCTGAAGGGCCAGCCCAGACGCACAGGGCGGGGGAAGGCTCCGCGAGCCGGCCGGTCCTCCCCGCCCGCATCCCGTGGAGGACCGTAGCGATGCCTCCGGTTGCACGGAGGCCCCGAAGGTGCTTCCTCCGAAAGGCCTCCCCCAGAACGGGAGCGAAAGGCTTTCAAAGCCCAAGGAAATCCAGTTGCCTTTTGGGAAAAGCAGCTTCGGGACGAGCGGGACCTGGAGGACGGAGCTATAAACGTTGGCTCGGTCTCCTTCAAGGGAGACGCTTCTGTTCGCCCCCTTGTCTGTGGAGATGCTCCAGGTCCTGCTTGTCCCAGAGCTGCTTCTTCCAAAGGGGACTTTCTTGGGCTTTTCCTTGAAAAATCTTTCGCTTCTCATCCCGAACTGAAGAAGCTTTTTCCATGAGAAGCAAAATGTTTTCAAGGGGGAAAGAGTCCAGTTGCCTTTTGGAAAAGCGTCTTTGGGACAACCAGGGCCTGGAGGACGGAGAATCTCCATAGACCAGGAGAAGAGAAGCCTCTCCCTTGGGGATACCGATCCAATGGTATGAAAGGATACCGATCCAGTGGTAAACGCAGAGAGAGAGATGTTGTGGTTAAGGCACCAGGCTGGAAACCAAGAGACCCAGGAGCTAAGACTGGAACTCCTAATGTTGGAGCCTCTGGATAGAGACTTAATAGGCAATCTTATGCGAGACAATTCTGTCCAATGAAAACAAAATAAATAAAACTGGCCGAATCCAGAAGAGTGGGTGGCTATGTTAAATTGAATCAATATTACTACTGGTAGCAATAACAACCCGCTACAATCCCAACCGCTGTAAACCTGCACTACGTTTATAAACACGAGAATAAGAAGTTGTTTCGTTGTCTCTGCGCAGCTGTCTTACGATGCTGGGCGTTTGGGAAATGTAGCGTGCTGTGTTCCTGACTCCCTCGTGTGACTTGTGCAAGCCAGATTCCTTTGAGGTTTGTTAGGCTACATCTCCACAGAGAAATTTCAGAGGGCTCCATCCCAAAGGTGCTTTTCAAAAGGCAACTGGACTTCTTTTGAAAAGCATCTTTGGGACTGTCGTGACATGGATGATTGAAAATCTCAACAGACCCAGAGGGCTCCATGTTGTGGAAGGCCAAAAGGGCCTAAAGGTTGAATCATTACAAAACAAATGTGGTTTTTATTCATCATTTATTTAGGAGTGGTGCTTTTTGCACTGAAGCCACTGTTCTCCTTGTAGGATGGTTTTATGAGACCTCTAACCATAAATTTTGTGCTCCCAAAAAGGCAGCAGAGGTTGCAACACAGATCTGGTGCTTTTCAAAAGAAAGTCTCTCAGTGACTCTTCATATGCTGCCTGCAGCAACTTTTTTGAACCAGCCTCAAATTGCACCCCCAGATCCTCTCCTCAAGGTGGCCCATTGTGTCTAGGAAAGTAGCAGATGATGTGTGGGGGTAACTGTAGAAACTCAGAGTGAAACCTTGTTGACCTATGACTTTGAACGGCTTGCGTTCAAGACTCTGAGAAAATAAGAATAATCCAGGATCCACGTTTCCTCCCCTTTAGCGCTGCCTGTCAGAATTTGGCCAGTGGGACCTACAGAGCGAGTGGGAAGCTACCGCTGCAGAAGCTGCATCTTATTTCGCGAAAAACTCATCATTCCTGCCATCCCACTTCCAAGTTACCAAGGCTTCGGTTAAGGACCGCGGCACAGCAGTACTCCACTCTCAGTCGCCTTCCCTTGCGCAGCTCCAGGCTGCTTGTCAAGTACGGCCTCCAGCCCTCCAGGAACTTCTGGCTCGCTCGGGTGGCGTCCAGGCTACTGCGGCTGCGCTACATCGTGCTGGGCTCTGCAGTGGGCGGCGGCTACACGGCCCAGAAGGTACCAGCTCTCTGTCCTTGAGGGCAGCTTGTGGTTGGCATGCAGGAGGTCGAAGTATTTCCTTTCAGATAATAGAACGTGGAAGTAGAGCAGGGGTCTTCCAATCTGCCCCTTTGACAACTTGTGGACTTCAACTCCCAGAATTCCTCAGCCAGGCATGCATGCCTGGCTGAGGAATTCTGGGAGCTTAAGTCTACAAGTCGTCAAAGGGCCAGGCTTGAAGACCCCTGAGGTAGAACATCCACAAATGGTTACCTAATTCAGGAGGACATTTGGACCTGTTTGTAAGGTAGGTGTTAGGCTTATCTTTTGCAAACAAAAGGATTCTAAAGAATTAAACCTTTTCTCTTCGGGATTAGAATCTTTTCCCTAACGAGTAACGTTGATTCAATACAGATAGTCCTCGACTTTACAGCGCTTCATTTAGTGACCGTTCAAAATTACAGCGGCACTGAAAAAGGTGATTTATGACCGATTTTCACTCTTAATGACCGTTGCAGCATCCCCACAGTTGCGTGATCAAAATTCAAATGCTTGGCAACTGGTTCATATTTACGACAGTCGCAGCGTCCCTGGGGTAGTGTCACGCGATCCCCTTTTGCCACTTCTGACCAGCAAAGTCAACAGGGGAAAGCCAGATTCACTTAACAACCGTGTGACTAATTTAACGGCTGCATGGTTCACTTAACAACTGCAGCAAGTAAGGTTGTAAAAATGGGGCAAAACTCTCACAACCAGTGTGTCAACAACAGAAGCGTTGGGGTCAGTTGTGGTCGTAAGTTGAGGACTACCTATGTAAATAAATCATTTCCTGGCATAAAAAAACCGCAACCGAGTCCTTACCAGTTTAAGTCAAACTGTGAAAATCTGCCTTTGTTTGGCAGCTCTTCATTCTGATATGCCAGCTAAGCCCCACCTTGTTAGTTGAGTCGGTGCCAATTTTTTTTTCTCTCCGGATACCTTCAATTCATAAGTTTGCAGTGTAAAAGAAATTCATCGTGAGTCTTGCTGAACTTGGTTTGTGTTTTGTTATTTTTCACGCCTGTAAGATCCGTGGAAAAAATGAACGCTTTCTAAAGCGAGCACCAGCAAAAGTCTTTCTTCCTTGGTAGCATTTTTAAATAATTGTTCATTTTTTCCTAAAATAACATGCAATATTAGATTATCTGCAGGGTCCATTCCAATCCCACGATTCCTTGTTCCCACTTCTGTGTGAGTCTGTGTGAATATTATCATATTCTGCCCCCCCCCCCCCCCCCCCCCCCCCCCAGTCTTCTGTTCTCAGAGCTAAACACATCCAGGTCCTTTAATCTCTGCTCACGGGGCTTAATTGGCAAGCATTGGTTGGGAAATAATTTTTTTATTACCACTGAGTTTGTGGATGGTCGCTGAGCGAGGTGGTTGCTAACCCAGGAGTGGCTGCGTTTCCAAATGGCGTTACTAAGCCGGATATCCTCTAACGTATTCCTGTGTGTTTGATTTTCTAAATGATGATCTTGGCTGCTGCCTCTGTTACATTTCACCCCGTTAAAGATAAGTTAAACCTGGCATAGCCTGAGCTCCTTAGAGAAGACCTTTCAGCTATAATAAGCATATTCCCCCTTCTGAATGGCTACTATAATTCGATTTCATGCAGCTTTGAAGTCTGCTAGGTGGAGCACGGTGGGA
The DNA here is from genome assembly GCA_024449315.1 of Daboia siamensis. Lineage (NCBI taxonomy): Eukaryota > Metazoa > Chordata > Lepidosauria > Squamata > Viperidae > Daboia > Daboia siamensis. Next base: position 74,586 of record JAKJMR010000981.1, on the reverse strand, counting down.
GAGTGAAGGATGGGTCCTCAGATGGGGAAGTCAGTGCGAAAGTCCCCAGCCGGCGTTTGGAAGGTTTGGGGGCCACAGACGAAGCTCTTTCTATGGAGGTGGTGGCTTCACGCAGGGCAGGTAGTCCTCACTGAACAACCAGATGTTTAGCGACCGCTTGAAATTAACAGGCCCACCCAAAGCTACGTATGACCTGGTTTCAGAGTTTCCACATCCACATATCCTCTGGGGGCCCCTGCAGCCTCCTTGCGGTCACCTGACTGCCATTCACAACAGGGTTTTGCTGCTTCCTGGCAGAAAAAACGCCCACAGGAATAATGCATAATGCGTAATGACCACAGCATTCACTTAACAACCACACTGTTCACTTAATAACCCCTGCAGCAAAAGACATAAAATGGTGTCCAGTCACAGGAGTGCCTGGACTTAGGGCCATCATCAATTATGATAATAATAATAATAATAATTTAATTTCTATATTGCCCTTCTGAAGGATTCAGGGCTGTGTACAGGGCAAATACAATAAAAATACAATATACAAAAGTTAAGAAAGAATTAAATAATAAAGCCCAATTAAAATAAAAATTAATACAATTAATATTAAAATAATGTTAAAATACCCCAATCCCATCAGACCAGGCCGGCTTGTTCAAATAAGTATGTTTTTAGGTCACGGTGGAAGGAGCGAAGGTCGGGAGCCATCCGGAGCTCAACCGGTAAACGGTTCCAAAGGTCTGGCGCGCCCACAGAGAACGCCCTCCCCCTGGGGGTCGCCATTCGACACTCTTTGACCGACGGCACCCTAAGGAGGCCCTCTCTGTGGGAGCGCACTGGACAAAGGGTAGTTGATGCCGGCAGCAGGTGCTCCCGTAAGTAATCCGGACCCATGCCATTTAGGGCTTTATAGGTCATTACCAGCACCTTGAATCTCACCCGGAGGGCAACCGGAAGCCAGTGCAGCTCGCGGAGTAGAGGTGTTACATGGGAGTATCGGGAAACCCCCACCACCACTCGGGCAGCTGCATTCTGCACCAACTGAAGCCTCCGAGTAGTCCTCAAGGGCAGCCCCATGTAGAGAGCATTGCAGTAGTCCAAACGAGAGGTCACGAGCGCATGAGTGACTATACGCAAGGCATCCCGGTCCAGATAGGGCCGCAACTGGCGCACCAGGCGAACCTGGGCGAAGGCCCCCCTAGTCACAGCTCCTATATGATCTTCCAAGGAGAGCTGTGAATCTAGGAGGACACCTAGATGGAAATTCCGGACTCCTTTACGGTCATAAGTCGAAGGGTACCAGGATAGGGGCCTGATCCTCGCCCGAATGTATTAGCCCTTTGTCTAAAACGCAGTTTTCCTTGGTTGGTTATAAGCCGCCGCCTAGATCCGCCTCTTGGCAAGACGGGCAGTTTATGCACTTTAAAGAATAATAAAACCTGACTTTTGTCTTCCACCCCATGCCCATTTCTCAGTAAACTGATTGGGCTGTTTTGTGGCCGTGGTCTATGGGCGGGGTGGCTTGATGGACAGCCGGACATCTGGGACGCTTCCTGCCCGCCAGCTCTGCCTGCCTCTGTCCCTCCTCTAAAGACGCATTCCGATATGAGCTTAAATCCACAGGTTTATGCGCACGTCGGAACCAATTGATCAGGGCTGGGTTTTCTGGGGGGCTTTTTCAAGACTTACGAATGCAAAAACTTTGTGATCTTTTTCCCGGCTTCCTTTAGACCTACAACCAATGGAAGGATTCGCTGCCTGACCTCAGCGAATATAAATGGATTGTCCCTGACTTCCTGTGGGAAATCGATGAGCACATTGACTTTGGTAGGTGTGAGCAGAATGGCACACATTAAAAATGAAATTTAGTTGCTCTCAAAGTGTATACGTGCATAACACACATTTAAGCATGCTATATACAACATACGTATAGACCTGCATCCTTACGTATAAGTAACATACAAACATTAATCACTGTCCATCTTGAATACCTAACGGAAGGAATAGGTTGTGTATAACAAAAATGCAATGAGTAAAACATACCCTCTCCACTTTGGGGCTGGAAACGGGTTTTGTCAAACTCGCCCTCCTCCACTTCTCATCATAAAAGAGGGGGCTACTCTCAGCTGTCTCCTAGGAGCAGGATCTCCACAGTTGGCCCCGGAAAATGGGCCTCAGCTACCCCATTTTCAAGAACTCCGAATCTGCCTGGTTTCAGCTGGTCTTTGGTTTGGGGTTTGGGGTTTCTTCTCTCCAGTTGGAGACTGGGCAGTCAGATGCCCCCCCCCCCCCCCCCCAGCAGTGATCTTGTGGGAAAGCACAAGAGTTGTCCTGCCCTGCCCCCCACCGACCCCCCATAGAAGTCTTTATTTTTGGCCTCCTGGGAGCTTAGACCGGCTGGTCCTGGGAGCCCCAGAGGGTGGAGATTGCAAACGAGGGGATACGATCTTTCGGCTGAGAGGTGAAGATTCAGCCACATTTTATAGAGCCACTGCCTGACAGGCTATGCAAAATGCAAGAATTGAACCAAGGCAACACTTTTTTATTTTTTTAATTAAAAATCTGGAGCCGACTCATTTTCCCGTCGTCTTTGTTCCTAGAGAAGCTTAAAAAGGCTCTTCCCGATTCCGAAGAGCTGGCCAAGCTCGTGCCGGACTTCCACAAGATCAGCGAGACCTTCAGTTCCTTATCCGGTTTCTTCACACCCGGTAAGGGAATAGTTTTCTCCAAAAGGAGAGGGAAATGTAAGGAGGTTGATCCGGAGAAGCTGGGAAGGAGTCGTTTCGTTATTTCTTGGCCCTTTGAATCTGAAACTCTCGGCAAGAGGATGGAGGCCTGCGCGAGCATCCTAGGCCAGGGGTCAGCAACCTGAAAGAGTGAAAGAGCCACTCGGAACCGGTTCCCTCACAAAAGGAAAAACTGGGAGCCGCAAAAAATGTGTGCACATGCGCGTACATGCGCGCATGCGCAGAACAGGGTTTGACTGAGATATGCACCTACCCTGCATATTTGAATTGATTGGTTGAACTTTTTTAGTCCCACTTTTTTTCGGGGGGGGACTGCACATGGCAGAGGACTGGGAGCCGCAGGAGATGGCTGAAAGAGCCGCATGCGGCTCCGGAGCCGCGGGTTGCAGACCTGTGTCCTAGGCCTTCTGCTCTCCCCGGTAACCCACCAGACTTCTGGGACAACCACCCCCCCGGGCCTCTTTAGACCTGGGCAGCCTAGGGAGCGGGACCCGCCTGGAAGAGGCCACTTTTCCAGAAAAGGTGAGTCTCCAGGTGACGGGCATCTTTTGGCAATGGCCATAGCACTTAGAACTATATACCGCTCCATAGTGCTTTACTGCACTCCCTGGGCAGTTTACAATGTTTCGCATCCTGCCCCCGACAGTCTGGGTCCTCGTTTTACCGACCTGGGAAGGACGCAAGGCTGAGTCAACCGCGAGCCCCGTCAGGATCGAACCCCAGGCTGTGGGCAGTGAGTCAGCCTGCAGCGCTGCGCTGCAACCACTTGGGCCACCGGGGCTCTCTTAGTCACAGGCCCAGATGTCGGAGAGTTGGTGTTTGCTGCGAGGCCGTGCCTGGCGAGCCTGGTGCTTCTCTGGGTCCTGGCCGGAGCGTCAGTCCCTGGCCTGACCCCACACTGGGCTGGTTCTCCTCTTGGGCAGCGAGGACCTTCTCTGGGGGGGCTGAATTGAGCCTTGGCCTAGGAACATCTGTCTGCAGATGGGAGCTGGGAAGGGGTGCGTGGAATGGGAGACGGCAGCTGCTGCAGCAGCAACTGGAGTGGGAGGCAGGGAGGGAAAGAAAGGCAGCTGCCTCTTCTGGAAACCTCTGGTTTCCAACCTTTGCCTGGGGGGAAGGGAGCTATTTAGGGTGGGAGACCGGGTGAGTGGTGAGGAAACCTCAGATTTTTGAAATCTCCAATCTCAAGTTCTGAAACGAAGTTCAGATATTCAGGACCGGTACATGAGACCCTCCTATGCACTTTTATATTTTGGAAATTGGACTGCCGCCCTGCCCCCCCCTACCCTTTCCTTCGTGGCAGTTCATTTTTGACCCTTCCTCTTGTCGATACCTCTTGGTGTGCCACCTCCGAGAAAGTTGTGTCTGTGTGACCCCCGTGGTGTTGCCTTTCCTTTGCCATTTGTAGGGTTTTGTAATTTTCTTCCCCTCCTGCTGGTTTCTCGCAGGTTACAATTTGGTTAATGAAGTCATAGGAGCGTCTGATCTACTGTTGTTAGGTGTGTAAAGTGCGCTTTACTCGTTTGATACTCCTCCCTTTTTCAAAAACTGTAATGATAAAATGCTTGCAGGAATCGGAGACGATGCCTCGGTTCAGGTGGAATGTTTTTGTTTTTCCAATTCTTAAGACTTGGAAATTCTGGAGCTGGTCTTTAAGCTCAAGTCAGGCGAATGGAATTGTCTTTCCTCCATGGTATAAATTCAGTTTCTCGGTTTTAGAAAACAATTTTTAAGAAAAAGTGAAAAATCAATGCATGAAAATTCAGGGCCTTTTGGAAAAAGTTATTTCATTGATTTTAATTTGCCCCAGTAATCACTAAAAATGGTGAAGCAGAAGGGGAAGGTCAATAAATTTTATATTGAAATAATATACAAAACCTGGTGATGAGTCCCAGATGCTGTTTCTATTAGATAAACAGGAACAAGCAGAGCGGTTTTGGTGAAATGTAAATTGCAAGACTGCAATTGCTAAAAGCATTTATTATATAAAATCCCCTAGTAATCACTGAGAATCTGGGCAAATACTATACAATTTAAAATACGTAGATGTTCGCTGTTACTGTCTCTAATACTCATACTTTTCAGATGTAGCTGTAGGCTTACATTACAATATTGCAGCATTTACTGTTTGTCATTTCGTTATTGGAATATTGAATATCATTATCAAATCATCCAATTTCTAATTAAAGTTAACCATCTTAAAACACAATATAATGTTTTAATCATCTTGTTCACTAACGGAGGAGTGAATTAATTTCTGATTATAATAATAAAGTTGGAAGGGACCTTGGAGGTCATCTAGTCCAACCCCCTGCTCAGGCAGGAAACCCTATACCATTTCGGACAAATGGCTGTCCAGTCTCTTCTTAAAAACTTCCAGTGTTGGAGCATTCACAGCTTCTGGAGGCAGGTGGTTCCACTGGTTAATTGTTCTAACTGTCAGGAAATTTCTCCTTAGTTCTAGATTGCTTCTCTCCTTGACTAGTTTCCATCCGTTGCTTCTTGTCCTGCCTTCAGGAGCTTTGGAGAATAGCTTGACTGCCTCTTCTTTGGGGCAGCCCCTGAGATATTGGAACACTGCTATCATGTCCCCCCTCACCCTTCTCTTCATTAAACTAGACATCCCCAATTCCAGCAACCGTTCCCTATATGTTTTAGCCTCCAGCCCCCCAAATATCTTTGTTGCTCTTCTCTGTACCCTTTCTAGAGTCTCGACATCTTTTTGACATCGTGGTGACCAAAACTGGATGCCGTATTCCAAGTGTGGCCTCACCAAGACCTAAAGACCTTTGTCTAATCCACTACCTGATTCTGTCAAACTGTCTTTTCCGGTTTTACCCAGTTTTACACCCCTTCCTGTCCTAAAAGTGCCCCCTCCCCTCGTGTAACTGAAGCCGAGCAGCGTTTTCCTGTCTCTTCTCTTTATGGATTCTTCCCCCGTCTGATGCCGAGGCTTATCTCTGCCCTGGTGAGTAGCCACCGGCACTGCGAATGGCCCTTCAGGACCTGCTAAAGATTAATTTGTGTTTAAAATGCCGTCACCTCAGATCCTCTGCCCAGTTTCATTTCATTTCTCTGCCGCTCGGTACCCTTCCAGTGATAACGTTTGGAATTTCTGAAGTCCCAGTGGTAATCCTTCCTATTCCTCAATTTGCTCCCGTTCAATTTGCTTTTTTGTTCATTTGATTTCATTATGGAAACTACCCTGCCTAGTTGTTATGCCAGCAGCGAGACAGCCTACAGCAATTAAAACGGAGCACAAAACACAATTGAAATCCAAATCCAAATACGTATAATGTAACCGCCAAAAACTTGCCGAAGGAGAGGGGCTTCCTCGCGGGATGGAAAGCCCGTGGCCCTTTTCCCCGACACGGCTCAGCTATGCCTGATCTGCCTGCAGTGAGTGGAAGGGAGGAATCCGCCTACTTCATTTGCTTTTCGCCCAGAAAGGACTCTAGATAGCTCTAGGTCACCATTACTAAGCACAATACAATTAGTGCTAAATTGCTCCACAAACATACAAGGCCAGGTAAGAGATAATATCCTTCTTATTTTTATTTTAATTGCTGCATTATCTTCCAGAAGGGTGATAAGATCCTGAGTGTCGGGATAAGGCGCTTACGGCACAGAAAGTATTTTATTCCTTTTTAAATTGGTGCTTCCTGGTCTTTCACAAAGTATCTTCCTTCAGCTGTTCATCTGAGTTGGGAAAGAGGAAAGCCGGCATATAATAATAATAACAACAACAATAATAATGTTGGAAGGTACCTTGGGAGGTCATCTAGTCCAACCCGCTGCTCAGGCAAGAAACCCTATACCATTTCAGACAAATGGCTGTCCAGTCTCTTCTTAAAAACCTCCAGTGTTGGAGCATTCACCACTTCTGGAGGCAGGTTGTTCCACTGGTTAATTGTTCTAACTGTCAGGAAGTTTCTCCTTAGTTCTAGGTTGCTTCTCTCCTTGACTAGTTTCCATCCGTTGCTTCTTGTCCTGCTTTCAGGGGCTTTGGAGAAGAGCTTGACTCCTCCTTCTTTGGGGCAGCCCCTGAGATATTTGTTTGACACTTCAGCAGACCCCCAAAATATGTGATCTGCCTCGCCGCTTTGCCCCCCCCCAGATCTTACTCTTGATTCCCAAGCCCAATTCATTTGTCTTTGCGCAAAAATCACGTCACAGCAATGCTACTGAATTAGCTGAGTGACCTGTGCTTAGAAAAACTTTAGGATCTTTTTGTATATTTTTGTTGGAGAAATTTTTAACAAAATAAAAACGATGCCAATATTCGAAAAGAAAGTAGAGAAAAATAGTGGATAAATAAGAAAAAAATAGAAATATTAAGTTTCTTTTGACTACTCGTCTCACAAAAAGCAAATCTGGACAGTGTACAGCAATGCAAATAAATTTATATCTTATAAAACATTCATATATAAAGCAATCAGTATAAAAATAATCAGTTTTAAAACATAAATATTAATAACAGCAAAATACACACATTCCATAGATAGAAAAAAAATAGAAGTTAAAGAGCAGCTTCTGTTCATTTTGACAGAGGTTATAATTGCATTTATATTTTACTCTCTAAAATTGCATAAGTTCCTTCTTTCGTAAACTGCTCTTTCTAGTCGTCAGAGCCAGAAATCACAAATTCCTGTTCTTCCTTTTTTAGCAAAAAGTCCGTAAGGGGTTCCTAGTCACTAATAAATGTAACAAATTGCTTTTCATCCTCTTTCTCAGCCTTCCCTCCATTGTGGGGTATTTCAGATTCTTTCCATTTCTGGGCATATAATTGTCTCATAGCAGGAGTCGTATATAAAAACAGCCGTCCGTGGCTCTTTTCTGGGTCTCAGCAAGAAAAGCTGTGGATTCAGTTCAGTCTAAGTCTTTGAAATTTTCGTATCGGAATATGTATTTTGATCCAGAATGTTCTGGCTTTTTCACAGGTCTGTCCGGCATGATAAAATTATGTTTCCCACATGAAGTATTTTTATGCACTCTAATAATTTTTCTGAGTTGTATAGAAAGGAACGTTTTAGAATCGTTTAAATCTTCAATACATAAACTGCAGTGACTCCGTGGGTTACCAGTTTTAAGCATTGCAATAAAATCATGTAATTAAAAGAAAGAAAATTGGAAAGGGGAATCTTGTCTATGGGGATTCTCTAATCACCCAGATCATGATTGGCCCAAAGCTTTTTTTGAAAAGGCAAGTGGACTTTTTTTGGGGGGGCGGGGGGGGTTTCCCCTGAAAACGTTTCACTCCTCATCTGGAACTGAAGAAGCTTCTTGGTTAAGAAGCGAAACATTTTCAAAGGGAAGAAACCAAGAAAAGTCCAGTTGCCTTTTTTTTTAGAAAAAGCACTTTTGGAAAAAGGAATTTTGTGGTAAGATCTCACCCTCTCTTTCCATTCAAGCTGCAAGAAACAAAACAATTGCACGTTTTACTTACAAGGTAAGTAAAACGTGCATTGCTGGCGCATTGGTAATTAAAAGGCCCCACAGATGTTAATGCAACAGGGTCCCTCCTGAGAGGAATTAAAAGTTGTAAATGGGGCAGGGGGGGAGGGTATATGCCTATGTAAAAAAAAATCCAGCTCTTTTTAGGAGTGAGGTTCAGCTTCTCCAAAATGCTGCTGCCTAGTTCAGGGCTTGGTGGACTCTTGGGTTTCATTCCTTCCAACGCCCATCTGGTCAGCAAAGCCGGAGCGTCATAACTCCTCTTAAAGAAGCTGAGAGGCGGCTGACCTTTCCTGCTCCTTTTGGCTCCTTCTGGTCCCTTGGAGGCCAGGGGGAAAGCCAGCTCCCCTCTCCAAGGAAGGCCATTTGTCCCAGGAGGCCTCGGTTCCCCTGCTTGAGCCCTGGACTGGACTAGAAGACCTCCCAGGGCCCCTTCAGCTCTGTTCTGTTCTCTATTCTGTTCTGAATTTTATTCTGTTCTATTCATATTCTGTTCTTTCTCTATTCTGTTCTATTCTTGCACCATCCTGCGAGGGTTTTGCTCTTGTCCTTAGAATCGGAATCCGAGGGCTGGGAGGGACCTCAGAGGTCTCCTAGTCCAACCCCCAGCCCAAGGCAGGAGTCCTTCTGCCACCTGGGACAAAAGGTTGTCGTAGCTTTCCTTGAAAACCTCCAGCAACGGAGCACCCACCCCTCTGGGAGGCAGGCTCGTAGCCCATCGGATCGTTGCTTCCGTTAACCGATGGGCCAGGGCATCAGTTGTGCCCAGAGTCTCCCCTCTCCCCACACCAGTAGCCCTGGGGGGGGGGGATCTGTCCACTGGCACGAAGAGACTTTCTGGCCTTCAAAGCCTCTTTCCAGCCTCAGCCGGCTCTGAAATAAAATGCAGAGTCGAGGCGGCCTTGGGGGCTAAGCAAGTCTTCCTGCCTGCGTCTCTGCCCCCTCCGCAAAGCCTTTCCTAGCTCTCTCGGGCGCTTTGCAGAGCTCACCTGCCGAATTGGGCCTTCCTAGCCCCCCTCCTCCCTCCGGCTTCCTGGCCTCCTCCTGTCTCTACCCTCCCGCGCGTCCCCCTTTTTCTCCCTCTGCCCCAAGAGGAGAGAAATCGGGAAACTGTAGGTGGAATAAATGTCTCTGGAGATCCTCCGTCATCCTTGCCTGAACGGTGCTTTTTCAAAAGGCAGCTGGACTCTTTTTTCCCTCCAGAAAGAAGACTTTTCGCTCCTCATCCAAGAAGCTTTATTAGTTCTGATAGCAGGGATCCTTCCACCCCTCCCGCCATCAGAACTGATGAAGCTTCTTGGGTGAGGAGTGAAAATTCTCCTTCTCCTTCTTCTGCTTCTCCTTCTTCGAAAAAACAGTCCAGTTGCCTTTTGAAAAGGCACCTTGCAGACATGTATGTGGAATAAGAAGTATAAGGGAGATTTGAGGGAGCGGGAGGTTCAAAAATGTGATCTATAAAAATGAATGAGTGAGTGAATGAATGAATGAATCAGTCAATCAATGAAACAATCAAATGTAATTTTCCTCCATGCCATCAAACTGGAATGGCTTAAGGCAGGTGTGCTCCTTCACAACAAAGTCTGTTCCCTACCTTTAAGCTAGCAGTGGAAAAAGATAAACCAGGCTTGGTCAATAAATTTCTAGGATATTAATCAGAGTTTTGCAAGAGCTGCTAATTGTTTTATTATTGCTCTTAAGCAACTGCTCTTTCCACATAGCTGGATGAGGGAAATGGCCATCCACACCGCAACGGCCTTTTGTGCAACAGCTACGAACCTGGTTCAGTTCTGATAAAATCAAAAATTGTGCCCTTGCCGGCTGTTCAAAGGTGCCTTTTTCCCAATTCCCCTTTGGAAGTCCAGCTTCCCCATTCCGTCGTTGTTTCAGGAGCCCTTGGACTTGTTCCCGTTTTATTTTTATTCTGTTTTATTTATTACGTTTATATTTATTTTATATATTTATTTTATTACATTTATATACTGCCCTTTCCCGAAGGACTCAGGGCGGTTTACAGGGTAATTAAAAAACACAGATATAAAAGTTAAAAACAAATTAAAAAAAATTATATTAATCCCTGTATTAATAAAAAACCCCAGTTCAAATTAAGATGGAATGAGTTACCGGTTGAGCTCCGGACGGCGCCTGACCTTCGCTCCTTCCGACGCGATCTGAAGACCTTTCTATTTGAACAAGCCGGCCTGCCCTGATGGGGGATGGGTTGGGATTTTTACTGAGGTTTTTTACATCATTATATATTGTTTTAGTTCGGGCTCTATTTAATTCTTTTTAACTTTTATATCTTGTATTTATGTGTGCCCTGTTCACCGCCCTGAGTCCTTCGGGAGAAGGGCGGTATATTAATATAATATAATATAATATAATATAATATAATATAATTAATATAATATAATATAATATATATATAAATAAATAAATAAATTAGAATTAAAAATTCTCAGCCTGGGCCAGAGAGCTCGAAGAGCCAAGTCTTCAGGTCCCGACGAAATGCTTCCCCTCCTGCTCTCAAGCGACTCTTCACATTGCCCAGGACTTGGAAACGGTCTCCAAAAGTGTCCAGACTTTTAAGGGTCCACCCAGAGAAACTTAATTGACTGAGGGGGGGGCAGTGGCCCCCACAAACCAGCAGTGGCATCTCCGCAGCCTCTGCCAGGCCCAGCCGCCTCCTTGGCACGAGGGTGAGTCCAGGGACAGCAGACACGGCTGTACTGTAGTGCCCTGTTCCTTACCGACTACTTGGAGAAATTTTGCATTAGAGTTTGCCGCCTGGGTGCTCTTTAAAACAAGGCTTTTCAACCTTTTCACCCATTGTACCACTTTTAGGATATGGCAACATCCAGGGACCATCAGTCACCTAGCAAGGTGTCAAAAACTTGATGACCCCCCCCCCAAAAAGGAAAAAAGTGCAGGTAGTCCTTGACTTACAACAGTTCGCTTAGTGACTGTTTGAAGTTACAATGGCACTGAAAAAAGCCCCCCCCCCCCCGAGCCACAGCTGAGCAAGACACCTGCCTGCCCGCCCGGCGGCGCTCTTCCTCCTGTCCGAGGTTTTCATTGTTGTGAGCATTTCTGTTGAGGATCGGCAGTGGGGGTGGGGTGGGGGGGTGTATTTGGTTTTTATTCCCTCCCCCCCCCTGCTGGGTGGTTGCAGCAGGTTTTGGTCAATTCACATGACCCTGGGACACTGTGACCGTCATAAATATGAATCAGTTGTCAAGCATCTGAAGGTAAATCACAAGGCCCTGGAGAGGCTGCAGCATTCTAGCTGATTGGTGCTTCTTCTGGGCTCAGAAGCGCCAGGATCAGTGTGGATCTCCAGCTGGATCCTGGTGCTGATCCTGGCGCTTCCGCTGAGCCCCGACAGCCCTGCAGCTCCAGCCGTCTCTCGCTCCGGCTTGTGCGCTGCTTCCACCGTTTCAGCTCATTCCCCTCCCCCGCTGCCACTTTTCTAGGATGGCCGCGTACCACCTGCCAGGTGCCGATGTACCACGGGTGGTACCTGCACCACTGGTTGGAAAGCCCTGCTTTAAAACAAGTAAATAAAGCAAATAACCCATGAGAGAACTTCCAGTGTCCTGTGGACAGACTCATAAAAGAAAACTGCCAGGTTTGCCTTTCTCAAGGGAATCCCGCACTGCAGAACAGTTTGTCATTCTCCCCCCCCCCCAAGGTTTGGTCAGCCGCCCCCACCCACCCATCCCCCCTTTGTGCTCTGGAGGAGTCTTGTCTGGCAGAGCACTTGGAGAGCAAGATAAGAGGGACGCCAGAGTAGATGGGGCTGAATGCATGGGCTTGGTGGTAGTGACGGTCTTGTAGGCCTTCTGCAGTCCGGTGAGCAGGGCCCATACAGGTTGCTGGCCCCTAAATGAATGAGTCGAATCAATCAATCGATGAACGAATGAACGAAGAGTGAGCAGATTGTTTCTGAAAGAGTGTGGCTTATCTGGGCTCTGCTGAAATGGGGTGCCACCTGATGGGAACCCTCCTTCTTTCTTTCCCCCTCCCAGGTTCTTCCGGGGATTCGGCCTTCAGAGCCACCGACCACGGAAGCGAAAGCGACAAGCAGCACAAGAAGGTGAGCCGGGAAGGAGCAGAGCAAGCTCCGGGGCAGAGAGACTCAGCAGAGGCCCAGCGTGGAAGGCCGGTTTTCTGCCTCCGAGCACAGGCACTTTCTCAACCCCGCCTTGGGTTGCCAAAATGAGCCCGCCCAAGTCCAGAAAAATATTGCCGAAGAGTCACCCCTGGCCAGGAAACAGACGCACCGACCTGCCTATTTTGAGTTTCCAAAATGTTTTGCTTTTGAATGGGTATCCAGACTTCAAAATGTAATGGGGGAGGGACACAATTCTCTCTTAAGGATGGCTCAGGAAAGGAAAAGAGGCCCAGATTCTCTGGGGATTAATCAGCACTTTGCACTGAGCCCAGAGGATAAGGAAATAAGTGCTGGGGGGGGGGGGGGGGGTGGATGAACTTCCATGCAATTTACATCCAGCGTTTTTACTTAAGATGGCAGCTTAAGAGAAGTGTCAGGACCCACCCCAAACCACGTCTTAGGAAGACAAAACTCTTGGAGCCAAATCTTAGTCGAAAAGGTATCTTTACTATGACATGCTTGGTTGTAGGAACACAAGACAGGACTTAATATTGTTCTACAAACTAAACCCTTATAAAGAGTTCCCGGTTCAACCCCCGCTTAACCCCATTTGGTCAGTCCCCCATCATTTACCTCATATCATCCCTCTGGTGGGAGAAAGGAACTTAGGACCTTTCATGTTTATTGCTCTCTTCCGTGACACAAGCCAGATGCTCCTACCCTAACCCACCCACCCCTTTTGTTCCCCCAGTTCAAAAGGCTTCTCCTTTCCTTTGAAATGCCTAATAGGGGCTCAATACACATCCGTTCCCTCCTCCTCGGGAGATGGCAGAATCCATGGAATAATGTTTTGAACATACATTTATGAATATGATATAAATGGATTCTGACAGTAAGCCCAGAAACGTCTGCTGGAAGTCGGAGGGGAGGGGGTTAGCCCCTCTTTCGGGGGCTCCAAGACGCGGCAGGTTAACACTTTGCAATCAGTAAAGGAGAATATTCGTAGCTCAGGGTTGAAAGGAGGGCTCTTTGGTGCCCTCTGAGCTGGGCTCTTGTAAACCTTTCATTACCCAACTAAGCACCATCATCAGTGCTAGATACGGGGGGTTGCGCATGAGCACTGATGACGTTACCTAGTTTGGGTCGTGAAATGTCTGCAAGGAAACAGCCCAACTCAGAGCGCCACGGGCCCCTCCACCCTTTGCACGTCGGACATCACGTGCAGGCCAAGGAGGAGTTGTGGCCATCGCGAAGGGTCTGCCAGACACACGCATGCACACACGCGTGCACACACACACACACACACCCCGCTGAGGCCGGGAGGGCACGCTGCTCTGATGGTGCTTTAGCAGAGGGAAGCTCCCGTTGCAAAGTGGCTGCCTTGGTTGTTTTTTCTTCGCTCTGGCTTTTGGCAAGGAAAACCCAGGCGAGGCAGTTCCTGCCCTCGTCCTCCGATCCGATGGTTAGGATGCCGCCTGGTGGGGTAACGTGGGAGACAGGATCCTTCCCCCCCCCTCGGCCAGGCGGCAAGAGGGCCTGCTGTAGCCCTTGGCAGAGGCTCCATGCCAGCTTGGCAAGGAAGCTGGTGCCCAACGGTGGTGCTGGAGGGGGCGGGAGGACACCCCCCTCTCTCCCAGGGTTGTTGGCAGGTGGTGGTGGCCCCGGGAAACTGTGGGGTAAGTTGGGGAGCCCCTCTTGCCCCCCCCCCTCCCCAAGCTGTACTGCTGCCCCACCATCTTCCCTTCTGGCTTGGCTGAAAGGAAATCTCATCATCCATAATTCCACCCTCCTCCGGTAGATGCTTCGCGATGTCCCCTGCCGCAGCCCTTTGCTCCGATAAAGGAGAATCTTTGTTGCCCGGGGCTGAGAGGAGGGGGCCCGGGGCTCTCTGAGCTGCGCTGGGGGGGCCCTGTTCTTTTCTGGCAGGCCAGAGCTGATGCTCTCCGGAGGAGACCCTTGAAGGGGGCAGAAAGGCTAAGCCCCCCCCCCAGAACCAAAGAAGGCCCCAATTCCATTTCCCCCCCCCCCCTCCCGGGACACAGACCGTGTTGCACAAGGGAGAAATGGTGTTTCCTCTCCATTCGGGTGGGCTGGCAGGACCCTCGTCTCCCTTTGGCTGGCCCCAGGGTTTCCTTCCTCTTCCTCCTGCAGGAGGGGCCTGGGAGCCTCGCCCCCCCCCCATCTCAGGCTTTTTCTCTGTGTGTTGCACTGGGGGGGGCGGCTGGGCCTGAGGTTTCCTACCCCGGTGGCAGCCGAAGAGGGGAGGGGGGGGGGTCCTTTGGGCTCCGCAGGGGAGGGGGAGGAGCCAGGAAGGAAGCGCCACGAGGGGGGCCACCCCACTTCTAGGGCTCTGTTCTTGTCATGCTCTGCGCTGTGCTCGGGCGCGATTTGAGAGCATTCAGTGTCCGGGGGTATGTTTCTGACCCCGGCAGCCCCCCCCACCCCAATAAGCAGGGCTGGGAGACCCCTTGGAGCTCCTTGGCTGATAGGATGAAAAACTCCACAGACAGGAACTTGCTGGTTGGGGGGAAGAGAGACTCAGCGGAAGGAGACCTGGCTTTGGACCAGGGTGGCTTCCCTGCAGCGAGACCCCCCCCCCCCCTCCTCCCCTCCCTCCCTCCTTGGAGCAGTGACCCTGGTTGGGATGGCAAAGGGAGGGAGGGGTCTGCCTGACTGTCCTGGTGGTGCCAACTCTGCCTGCCTCCGCCTGCCCTATGCCGGATCCCTTTCTGTTGCTGGCCTGGGGAGGGGGGAGGCCTTCCTGGCCCTCCCCTAATTAACCCACCTCTCCCACCGGCGGTTTTATCGGCCTTCGACCCGCAAGGGAGGCTCCTGAAAGGCCGTCTCTGGTGCAGAAGGGTTTGGGGAGCACCAAGGACGGGTGAAATGTTCCATTCATCAGCCACCCGCTTCCATCTCATCTCCCCGAACGGGCGCGTTCACACCGCCCCCGTTGCTGCTCCCAGGAGCCTCGGTTCGAAAGTGCTTTGCCAGCCGTGTGGCTAGAGAAGGGCGCCGAAACAAGTGAAAGCTGCCCCTGTTTGCAGAGATTGTGTCTGTCAGCTGTGCAGATGTTCCACGTACCTCTGGGGTGCGACGGGGAGACGGTCGTGACTGGATATTATTTTCTCCTGTTCAGCGCCAGCTGCGATTGTCCGGACAGTCCCAGGTTACTCCCAAGAGGAGGAATTTCGTATTTGGACTCCTCTTCGGAGGGTCCCCGTTTTCCTGTTTCGTGCTGGGGGGGGGGGGCCCGGAAGCCCCTCGTCCCCTCTTCTCTCTCGACCCCCCCTCCGGAGGAGGCAGGTCTTGTTTCCGTCCCTCGACATTCATCTCCTCTTCCTTCGGTTCAGTTGGCCTCTGTGTGCGTGTTTGTGTTGCACCTTTTGGTTTGACATTATTGCCCCCCCTCACCTCCATTTTTTTTTCCTTCTCCCCCTTCTCCCCCCCCCATGTGCGGCAGGGACTCCTGGGCGAGCTCATTCTCTTGCAGCAGCAAATCCAGCAGCACGAAGAGGATGTCCGCAGAGCCGCTGACCAATTTGGGCCAGCCGCCGCCTCCTCCTCCTCCTCCTCCTCCTCTTCCTCCTCCTCCCAGCAGAAGCGCAAGGTGATGCCTCTCAGAGACCAGGCAGGCCTGGGGAGAGGGGGGCTCCTGCTCTCCTCCCTCCCTCCTCTTTCTCCCAATCAGACCCTTGGCAGTGATCGAACTGTGGTGGCTGGGCTTTCCGCTCTCCCGGCCTTCCTCTTGCGAAGGCCCCGATCCGTTGGCTCCCGGTTGTCCGTCCCGGGGCTGTCTTTCCAGCACGTTGATTCCTGCCTCTTTTAATTCTCACAAAAGGGGGTGCTGATTCCCCTGGGAAATTCCCGGTTCCTCCTCGCTTTTTCTCTCCCCTTTTGAGACCGTCGGACGCCGATGGGGACCGAGATGGTCGTGTTGGTAGCTGCCTGGTCTTTGACAGCCGGGCTCGGTAAAGATCCAGCGGTTGGGAAGGCAAAGCCTCTCTTGGAGGCCATCCCTGGCGGTCAGATTCCGGCCATTTTGAGAAAGGTTCTTCCAGGCCAGGGAATCTCTGAAGAACATCCGGCCAGGATGAGGGAACCCGGGGCGGGGGAAGCTGAGAGCTGAGGAAAGAGGCCAGACAGCCGGGGAGGTCCCAAGTGAGGCTGTAGCCCAGCGTGTTCTGGTCTCCCATGGACCCCCTGTTGGAGCTCAGCCTGCCCCCCCCCCCCTCCATGCCCTCAAGGCATGGAGTGAGCAGCCACAGCGTGGAGGAGACCTGGAGGGATTTTCCTCCGGGACAGATGATGAAAGCTGCTTTTAATGTTTAACTCTTCCAGCGCTTTTAATGACTGCATAGTCACCAGAGATAAGCTTGATGGGTTTTTTGTTTCTTTTTTAAAATTTGCACTTTAGTCCTGGGAGGTGATTATTGCTTTAATCTGCTTTCGGTGAGCCAAGGAACAGGATCTGACGGGATCTTCTATTCCACATACGGGGGGGGGGGTCGGGGGTAGCTTGGGTTTCTTTTTAGCCCAGAAATCTCCTCTTCCGGTGGAGGAATGGATTAACCCACCGGCAAAACCATCCCGTTCTTTTTCATCCATCCAACCTGTTCCCTGCTCTCCTGAAGACTCCGGGGCTGTCGGCTGCTTCGCTCCACTCTGCTTTCTTTCCCTTCCAGAGAAGAAACAAAACAATACCAATGCAGAAGCTGTGGATGCTCCGTCGTTGGAGGTTATAAGAAGAGATTGGACAACCCTTTGTCTGGAATGGCATAGGGCTACCTGCCTGAGCAGGGGGTTGGACTAGAAGACCTCCAAGGTCCCTTCCAACTCTTATCCTGTTATTGCTGAATTAGACTCCTTCAGCTGGAGGTGACTTTAATAGCCGTAAGATTCAGTCACCTCCATTCAGCGCCTCACACAGTAGTGCAAGGGTCTTCCAACTTGGCCCTTTGATGACTTGTGGACTTCAACTCCCAGAATTCCTCAGCCAGCATGCGCTGGCTGGGGAATTCTGGAAGTTGAAGTCCACAGGAAAGTTGCCACGTTTGGAGACCTCTGCTCTAAACCAATGATTCTCAGCCTTAGCAAATTGAAGATACGTGGGCTTCAGCTCCCAGAAGTCTGCGTAGCTGGCTGGGGAATTCTGGGAGTTGAAGTCCACAAGTCTTAAAAGTTGCCAAAGTTGGACACCTCTCCCATAGGCCAAAGCGTTGCTGCTCGACAAAGCTGAACATTTTTAGTCGCAAAAAGAAAAGCCTCTTTTTTCCTGATTTCTCGCACGTTGACTACTTGGTCGTGAAGGAGCGGAGAAAACGTGGTACGTGGCCAGCAATCCGTTTGTGGTCCTGGAGAAGCAGGAGATGCAGGCAGCATACACCTCCTGCACAGCTGGGCGACTATCCTGGGTGCTTCCCAGGCGCGCTGAAGCAGCTTCCCGTCACGCTGGAATATAAGAGAAGCTCAGAGGAGAACAGACCAGCTTTGTCCTTCCCCCAACTCTCCCTCGTGGACCATCACTCCTTTGTCAGCTGGCAGCCCAGGGCTATTCTTGGCTCAAGGGATGGCAGTTGAAAGCTGTCCGATGGAGGGGCTCTCCCTGTTGAATGGCTGAGGAATGTCTGTCCTTGATCGAGAACATCATTCTGATCTAGAAAGAAAGACCAACTTTATGTCCTTCAGTTTGGACAGCTTGTTATTTTGAACATTAGAATAGCTCCTGCTAACACCCGGTGGAGCTCCGTCTACTTCAGGGCTTTTTTATGACTGGTGGACTCCCAGAATTCCTGAGCCAGCATGGCTCAGCTTGGAAGCCTTTCCCTTTCCCCTCAGCGTGGCTGGCTCAGGAATTCTGGGAGTTGAAGTCCACCAGTCATAAAAGAACCAAGGTTGCCTACCCCTTGTCTAGCTGAAACTTTTTGAAGCACAACAAATGGCATGAGGCAGGCATTAATGAATGTAAAGCAAATATTTCCCCTAAATTGTAAAACCAAAGGCTAGTGAGTATCTCTGTGCACATTTTTAAAAACCTTTTATTAACAGCACAGGAGATTTTTATTTTTTTTGAGCAGAGATGGATGGAATTGGAGAAATTAGCTCTGTTATTAGTGCATACAAAAAAGGTCTCTTCATTTAGAAGAATATGGTCCTCAAGCGCACTGCTAATAAATCTGTAGCTTCTTTTAGAAATAAGGTATCTTGAGTAAGTGTAGCAGCCATTATAGCAAAATGCGTTTAGGAATGAGTTTGATTTCGGGTCCAAGTTGTCAGATTTGACCAAATTGTTCTTGTAAAATAATGACTCTTAAAGCTTATGATCTCCTGCATCTGAAATACTTTGTTGTTGTTGTTTTTTAATTTATAATTTCAGCTTGTATGGCCACCCAATCCTACGGGACTCATCAGTCTAACCACGATTAAAACAATAAATGGCTAAATGAATTTTTATCTCACCCTATAGATGTTGGTAACATCCGAAATGCCCACCGTGTGTTCTGTGTCCCTTTTGCTACTGCAGGTTTCTGATAAAGAAAAGGTTGATCAGCTGCAGGAAGAATTACTGCGGACGCAGGTATGGGAACTTGGCGGTTGTGGAGGCCAGATTCTTCATTGGCCAGGTGGGTTGCGAAAAAAACAAGGCAGGATCCCTGTAGCCCCACTGAACATTTGATCCCCAGGGAGCGTGCTGCCTGCCGGTGAGATTCCTCCTGCCCTGTAGAATCAGATCTAGATGCGAGTCAGGGATTTAGGGTGACCCCAAGCACCTCTTAAAAATAGCATTATTGAAGACCTATTTTACCTTTCCTGGGAGGAAAACACAACGTTTTGAAGGAATCTGAGATCTTTTGGACACGAAGCAACAGAAACTAATCAAGGAGAGAAGCAACCCAGAACTAAGGAGGAATTTCCTAACAGTGGGAACAATTAACCAGCGGAACAACCTGCCTCCAGATGTTGTAGGGGCTTCATCACTAGAGGCTTTCAATAAGAGATTGGACTGACATTCGTCTGGAATGGTGCAGGGGTGGGGAACCTTGGCTCTTTTATGACTGGTGGACTTCAACTCCCAGAATTCCTGAGCCAGCCACACTGAGGGGAAAGGCAGAGGTTTCCAAGCTGAGCCATGCTGGCTGAGGAATTCTGGGAGTTGAAGTCCACAAGTCATAAAAGAGCCAAGGTTGCCTACCCCTGGTATAGGGTCTCCTCCTTGAGCAGGGGCTGGACTAGAAGACCTCCAAGGTCCCTTCCAACTCTGTTATTCTATTTTTGTTGCTACATTATTGTTAGTTATTGGGTAAGAGAGAGCCGCAAACTGGGCAGTCTGTTTTATCTCCTGCATTTCTCCTCTCCAGTCTTGACATTAACCACTTCTATCTTTTTTGCAGCTGAAATATCAGCGGATGCTGGAGCGTTTAGAGAAGGAGAACAAAGAGCTGAGGAAGATTGTCTTGCAGAAGGACGAGAAAGGCATTCATCAGAGGAAGGTGAAGGTAAGGGATGCAGGAGGTCTCCCCTGCTGCTGCATTGTTTCCAGGAGCGGTTTTCGCTTCCTGAAAGCCCAGCCTCCCGTGGGTGGCAGTGGCAGTGAAGCCCCCTCTCCCCAGGCCCCACCAGCCAGAGTTCCTTGGCTAACGGGGTCCACAACATCCCTGCCTGCCTGCCTGGGCGGGAAACCTTCCCACTCCAGTCCCTGGACTGGCGTTCCGCACCACCGCGGCTCTCCCTCTTTGCCTGTAATTACAGCAAGGGATTAAGAGATTAGACAATGAGAGTGGTAACCTTTCCTTCTTCCCCGCGCTTTGGCTCCAGCCCCACTCACCAAGTTCATCGTTTCCTTCCCTAGAAGTCTTTGATTGACATGTACTCCGAAGTTCTGGATACCCTGTCAGACTACGACGCCAGCTACAATACCCATGATCACTTGCCTCGGGTGAGTTGGCGATGAGCCTCTGCATTCACACGTTTCTTTATTCCTGTCAGAAGCACCTAGGCATGCAGACATACGTCGTTCAACCCTGGGTGTCTCTCTGGAGATTCTCCACCCATCCAGGTCATGGTTGTCTCAAGGGTGCTTTTTCCAAGAGGTGACGGGACTTTCTTGGGGGTTTTTTCCCCCTTGAAGACGTTTCGCTCCTCAGAACCAAAGAAGCTTCCTGGATGAGAAGCAAAACGTCTTCCAGGGGAAAAAAACCCCAAGAAAGTCCTGTCACCTCTTGGAAAAACATGGAATTGGAATTGGAACTGGAATTCATCACTGAGGATATAAAACAGGAAATATGACACGTTTCACAGTTCCAACAGATGAAACTCTTCAAAGAACTTTGAGGCATTGTTTACCTTAAAGAATCTTTATTTGAGTAGCCTATCGTCGGCACTAACTGAAATCCCCTTCCCTGAGTACATAGTATCAAAGCACAATTCCCTCTTCCAATTAACAGTCATAAATCACGTTCCCCAATTAGCTTGAAGCACAGGCTGCTCTCCAGCCCGCCAATTCCTTATCATCTCTTATTTCAATAACCTTGGTTCTCACACTAGGTTCAGTGTTGTTCTGTCTGGCTGGACTCATTCACATCCCCCCTTCTCCAGCATCATCTAACTCTAAAAGCGAAAAGAAGAAAATGACTACATTTCCATCTCTTGTCAATGCAAAAACATCCGATGTTAGCAGCGTTGACAACATGTGCAAAAATTATGTAGAAAAAACGCGATTAAAACTAAAAAGACGTTTGCCCAGTCCTGTCGCCAGCCTGTTCTCTCGCCAGCAGGAGCTCTTCCTCCTCCGGACGTAGTGAAGAGCCTCCTGCACAGCGCAGCCTGGGTGAGACGGGTTGTTCTTCTCCACGTTCTCACAAAGCGTCTTCTGTGGGGAAGCCCCATTTTCTTAAGAGGGACCTTTGATCTTCCTACTCGGGAGTGCAGCCTTTTTTAGCGCTTTCCGTACAGGCCAAGGTTGTTCTTGACCAGGCAGTAGACCGTCGTGTGGCTCGCATTCTGCATTCAGAGTGAAAAAGGGCAGTGGAGCTGTGAGGAAGGCTGCCATAGTGGGAAAGGCCTCAGTTGTTAGGGTAGCAGGCAATAGCCGGCTTGCTTTGGGGGCATCCCAGGGAGACTGAATCCAGATGGAATTGATCTCTCTCGGATCTTCTGTAGAGCAACTTTCAAAAAGCTTGGTTTGGAATTTGGGAAGCCGCCTCGTAGTCAGGAGGCAGAATCCTGGAGCGGTGGGCAGAAACGCCGCCGGCCCCACCTCGGGAGGAAGCCTTTGAAGAGACGGCCTTTGCCTTCCAGGTCGTGGTGGTGGGAGACCAGAGCGCCGGCAAAACCAGCGTGCTGGAAATGATCGCGCAAGCCCGGATCTTCCCTCGGGGCTCGGGAGAAATGATGACGCGCTCGCCCGTCAAGGTAGGAGCCCTGGGCCCTCTGGAAGGAGACCCGATCCCAGTGGGATCCGCTCTGAGGTTTAACGCGGTCCCTTTTCTCGAATCCCCTTGGGGCCTCAGGTGACTCTCAGCGAAGGTCCTCACCACGTGGCCATCTTCAAGGACAGCTCCCGGGAGTTTGACCTGAACAAGGAGGAAGATGTAAGTTGCAAGGAGCAGACCGCTCTCGGAGGGTGTGCTTTTTAAAAAAAAAAAAAACAGCACCCCCAGGATGAATTACCTGCCGGCGGTAGCAAGGGATTTCGGTCAGGGGGGTGGAGAGAGGTCAGCTCATTCGGAGGTGGGCCCGGCTGGATGCTTCCTCGTCCATGTCGCTGAAAGAGGCAGTGGCGCCCCCTCTTCTAGGGGCTTCTGGGAAATTCTGGCTGTGTCTCCCAGTTTCCTCTTCTGGGGAGAAGGTGGCTGGGGAGGGGAAGGGAGGGGATCACAGGGTTTGGATTCAGGCCGCGGCCTGGGTGTCGGGCACCAAGGATCAGCTCCCCACAGGAAGAGATTCATTGCTACGCAGCCTCTGCGCAGGAATCTTCCCGGTGAGCGGATGCCACTGCTGCTGAGGGACTCTGCCCGTCTGGGGTCATGGCGGGGGCGGGGAAAAGGGGGGCAGAACTGAGCATTTTCTGTCGTGCCTGACCGAGGACTGCTAGGCCTCTCCGTTTATCCATAAAGGCCTCCCAGATCCACATAAAAACTCCAGGGTGAGCACCCTGGAGGCCTCTCCTCTCTGCCCAGGGAGTCCCCGACTTAACAACCTCACTTGGGATCGGAACTTCCACAGCTAAGCAGCAACGGTCGTTCAGTGAATCACACCCAACTTTATGGCCATTTCTGCCCCCGGGGTCGAGGGAGTCACGCAAGCGAATCCGGCTTCCCCCACCGGCTTTGCTTACGGGGAGGTTGCAAGCGGCAATCCCAGTTGGCGCTGCGGCTTTCAGAAGCCCGGGGCCTGGACTTCGATCGTGTGACCACGGGGACACTGTGACAGGGGTGATGAGCACCAGTGCCGGTCGTAAATCGCCTTTTCCAGCCCCGTCGTAACTTTGAAAGGTCACTAAATGCAGGGTCGTTAATGCAAGGACTGCCTGCAGCCTGATTGCGTTCTTTGTGGCTGTTCCCGAGGATGCCTCTCCCAGGCAGGGCCAGGCTCTGTGCGCCTCGGGCCTCTTCCGGTTCCTCCGGGGGGGGGGGGCTCGGGGTTCACGCCTCGCCCCCCCTGACTCTGCCCCCCCATCTGCTTGTGCCGAGGCAGCTGGCAGCCTTGCGACACGAGATCGAGATCCGGATGAAGAAGAGCGTGGGCAGCGGCTGCACCGTCAGCTCGGAGGTGAGGCCCCGCCGCCCCTCCCCACTTCCCCCCATCCGTTCCCCCCCCCCTTTTCTTTCCCTCAAGCTGCGGTGCTGTTTCCCTTGCAGACCATCTCGCTCAGTGTGAAGGGGCCCGGCCTGCAGAGGATGGTGCTGGTCGATTTGCCCGGCGTCATCAGCGTGAGTCTCCTGTGCTGGGCAGGGAGGGTTGCGGCCGAGGAGGCGGGGCCCCGCTCCACCCGGCTGGGTCTCTCGGCTGCAAAACGGGGGTGCTGCTGTCCGTCTGGGCCCCTCGGGTTCTTTGTAAAGAAATCAGAGCAATGACACGGCCACAGATTTAACATCCAATCTTGGATCCCAGCTCAGCCACAAAAGTCCAGGGACGATTGGGGGCTGAGCCTTTTCAACCCAACGCCGCTGCCCCCCCGCTCCTGCTAGACGAAGGGAGTGTTGCCTACACCGGAGTCCCCCAACCTTTGGGGCACCAAGGGTCGGGTCCTTGGAAAGAGGTTTTTCCACGGACCGGAGAGTGCGTGGTTTCGTGTGCTGCCTGCATCCCACGGTTGGGGCTTTCCTTGTTTGTGCGGACATTCCACGGACCGGTACCGGTCCACGGACCGGGGGGTTGGGGACCCCTGGTCTGCACCAAGGACAGGTGGCCTTTTCCAGGTTGGGGCGCTGCTGCAGCATTTAAAGTACGTTTTAAGTTTGTAGTGTTAAAGAAATGTGCGTTTTCAGTTAAAAGGGCCCAGATCTGACCCAGAGTCCTGCCTTTTGCTTAGCGCTCGAGGTTCTAGCTAGAAGGTCGCTGAGGACATCCAGGGACAGATCAGGGTTTACAAAAGGCCAGCCCAGGGCTGACCCCACTGAAGGGATGGAAAGTTCCCAGGGGCCTTAGACCTCCCCCAGCCTCTTTGCCCCTGCCAGGGTGAAATTAAAGCCAGTTTTTCCCCCATTCAGAGGGAGCAGTTCACTCCTAAATGCAGCTGCCTACAGAATGTTGCATTCTGCATCCAGTTTTGGTCGTCACAATATAAAAAAAGGATGTTGAGACTCTGGAAAGAGCGCAGAGAAGAGCAGTGAGGAAGATTAGGGGACCAGAGACTAAAACATATGAAGAACGATTGCTGGAACTGGGTATGTTTAATGAAGAGAAGAACTAGGGAGGACACAATACCGTGGCAGTGTCTCAATATTTGGGGGCTGCCACAGAGAAGGGGGCGGGAGTCCGCCTTCCCTCCAGAGCGCCTGAAGGGCAGCACAAGAAGCCACGGATGGAAACTCATCAAGGAGAGAAGCAACCTGGAACTGAGGAGAAACTTCCTGACAGGGAGAGCAATTAACCCGTGGAACTACCTGCCTCCAGAAGTAGTGGGTGCTCCATCACTGGAGGCTTTTAAGACGAGATTAGACAGCTGTTTGTCTGGAGTGGTACAGGGTCTCCTGCTTGAGTGGGGGGGCTGGACTAGAAGACCCCCGAGGTCCCTTCCAGCTCTTGTTATTCTGTAAAGCGGCAGATTGAAACCTCAAATACGGAGTCATGAGAGTGAGCCTCTGTTTCCCCAGACGGTGACCTCGGGGATGGCGGCGAACACCAAAGACCTCATCTTCAGCATCAGCAAAGCCTACATGCAGAACCCCAACGCCATCATCCTCTGCATCCAAGGTGAGGGAGCCGGGAGCCTTGCTGGCCGCGCAGGAGGTTTTGCTGGTGGGAGAGGGACCCCCCCCCCCCGCCTGCCTTTGACCCACTGGGCTCCGACTGGGGGTGGCAGGGCAGGGCACGCCTGCCTCTGTGCTGTGGGTCGACCTTCTCCTTGACCATCGGATGTTCAACGGCTCCCAGGGTTGAATAAGAACGATGCCCCTCTTTCTTTCTTTCTTTCCTTCCTTCCTTCCTTCCTTCCTTCCTTCCTTCCTTCCTTCCCTCCAGATGGCTCTGTGGATGCCGAGCGCAGCATCGTCACTGACCTGGTCAGCCAGATGGACCCCCAGGGCAAGAGGACCATCTTTGTCTTAACCAAAGTGGATCTGGCAGAGAAAAACGTGGCCAGTCCCAGTAGGGTGAGGAGGGGAGGGAAAGGTTTTCAGCTCGTTCTGCAAGCAGAAATTTTTAAAGAAAGAAAAAAGAACCACACTGTCTTCCCATATGAAGCTCTTAACTGTTAACCGTTAGGAATAACCAGGGGGTTCTGGTGCGATTTCTCAGGAAGATTCCGTAATTTGGGATCCGTCATTGTGCCTCCTTGCCTGTGAGATTTTTCTTCCACGGAAGGCTTGTTCCTCCGCTGAGGTTGGCAGAGGTTTTTTACATCTCCTGGGTCTGTATATAACTCCGAAGCGACAGGAAAGAACTACGCTTCGTGACTGCTGTGCCCGTTGGAAGCTTATGGGGAAATGCCTCGGGAGCAGAGGTCTCCCAACTCGGCCACTTTAAGACTAGTGGACTTCAACTCCCAGAATTCCCCCGCCAGCCATGCATTCTGGGTTGAAGTCCACCAGTCTTAAAGGCGCCTGGTTTGTAGGCCCGAGCGCTAGACAGACCCTGGGCAGGCAAGTGGCTTCCGGGGGGGCATCCCTGGCGCCTTGGACGCAGCCAGGTGGTGCAGAGCCGAGCCTCGGGACCCCCCTCCCCCACTTGCTGTGCTGGTCACCGTCACCATTCCCAGCTGCAGGGTGTGACTTGAAGCATCCCGAAATCCCCTCTGCCCCATGGACTGTAGGAGCCCTCCTGCTCTGTGCCTGGGGGGGGGGGGAGTTGAAGGGGGTGTGTGGGGAGGCAAGGCTGTCTTCCCTGAAAAACCAGGGACAGCAAAGCCACCGGTCAGGATGCATTTACAGGCAGTCCTCTTTTTATAGCCTTCTCTTTAATGACCACTCAAATGGTACGCTGGACCCCTCCAAAAGCCACTTCTGACCCATTTTTTAAATTACGCAAACACACACTCAGACGTCACGTGGTTGCATTTGGGGCACTTGACAAGTGGCTCCCTTTATGCCTCTTAGCAGCATCCCCCTCAGTCACGTGACTGCAGTGTCCTTTGCCAGGTTCTGGCAAAAAAAAAACCCTGCCCATTTGGGAAAAACTCGTTCACTTAACAATGCAAAAATGTCAAAACTAACAACGCAAAAAGGTCGTCAAATAGATCACGTCCACTCATGTGATGCCTCCGTTGTAAGTCGAGGTACTTTTGATTCCTGTCCTGGGCGGGGGGACGCAATGCCCGCCTCGTGATGGTGGAGGGTTTTGCCAAAAGTCAGGGACCCCCCACCCCATCCCGGTGGGGCTGAGCCGCTGCTTTCCTCTCCTGGCAGATTCAGCAGATCATCGAAGGCAAACTCTTCCCCATGAAGGCTCTGGGCTATTTTGCCGTGGTTACCGGAAAAGGTACGTTAAATTGACACTTGTCCAGCTTGCAGCTCCTTCCTTCCCTCGTGGCCCAGTTTCGAATGCTTTCTTCTTTCTTTCTCCCTCTCTCTAGGAAACAGCAGTGAAAGTATTGAATCAATTAGAGACTACGAAGAGGAATTTTTCCAAAACTCCAAACTATTAAAGTAAGCTAATTCTCGGTTTCTAAAGCATGTCTTGCTGTTCTAAAGCTACTTTTGTTGTTGTTAGCTGCGAAGTCGTGTGCGACCCCTCACGACCCTATGGACAACGTTCCTCCAGGCCTTCCTGTCCTCTACCATCTTCTGGAGTCCATTTGAGCCCACGCCTCCTGCTTCAGTGACTCCATCCAGCCACCTCCTTCTCTGTGGTCCCCTTCTTCTCTTGCCCTCCACCTTTCCCAGCATGAGGCTCTTCTCCAGGGAGTCCTTCCTTCTTG
The DNA here is from genome assembly GCA_024449315.1 of Daboia siamensis. NCBI lineage: Eukaryota > Metazoa > Chordata > Lepidosauria > Squamata > Viperidae > Daboia > Daboia siamensis. The sequence goes on along the minus strand of JAKJMR010000981.1, from coordinate 47,702 downwards.
TTAGGTGGCCAAAGGATTTGAGTTTTAGCTCCAGGATCTGGCCTTCTCAAGAGCAGTCAGGGTTGATCTCCTCTAGGACCGACCGGTTTGATCACCTGGCAGTCCAAGGGACTCGCAGGAGTCTTCTCCAGCACCAGAGTTCAGAGGCCTCCATTCTTACTTACTCAGGCATATTTCAGAATTGTTCAGGCTGTGAAGCATTTTGGTTAGCCAGGCAACAGCCTTCTGAGCAGAGCCTGGGAAGGCGGCCTTCAGGCCCTCGGCCACAGGACAACCCCGGGCTCTGGAAGACAGAAGGTCAAAGGAGAAGGGGACGGCAGAGGCAAAGAGGGCTAGGTAGCGTCTTTGACACAAGAAACACGAATTCGGGCAAACCCCAGGGGACGGGAGAGGATGGGGGGCCTGGTGAATCAGGGTATCACAAAGAGTCAGACACGACTTAGCTGAACAACAGCAACTACAAAAGCCTCAGTCTACCCTGCTTCTTCTGCTCTCTTCCAAATAATGATGCCCAGAAACACTCAGTCGCCCTCCGGCTTCTCTCTTTTTTTGCACAGCCTTCTCAGGCTGGGGGGCGGGGGGGGAGGTGTTTCTTGGTTTTGTTACACATTCAAATCAAGGGAAGGGGGGAATATCAGCTCCACGGATGCCCCAGGAAGAAAGCAAAGTGCCGCAAGGAAACGCTGACTCCTTTCTTGTCCCGGCTCTCTCCAGGACTGAGGCCTTCCTTGAATGAGCTTAAAATTCCAAAGCCGAGAAGTTTGGCCTCTGGGACGCGGAAGGGACCGATGGTTTGGCTAGCCCAGGGGTCTGCAACCTTGACAACTTTAAGACTTGTGGACTTCAGCTCCCAGAATTCCTCAGCCAGCTCCAGGGGTCTGCAACCTTGACAACTTTAAGACTTGTGGACTTCAGCTCCCAGAATTCCTCAGCCAGCTGGAATTCTAGGAGCTGAAGTCCACAAGTCTGAAAAGTTGTCGAGGTTGCACACCCCCTGGGCTAGCCAAATTCTTGCACATCTTGTGTTTGAGTAATCTTGGAGAACTGGGGAAGGGCCAGGCGATTGCCTCAGAAATAGGAGAAAGACTATTAAGGGAGATATATTACTCTATGACCGCTCTGGCATTGAGATTGGGGGAGATTCTGGAGGAAACGATAAAGAAATTGATTTGTGAGCACATTGAAATCCAGGCAGGAGTTAACCAGAAGCCGGTGTGGATGGGCTAATCTTATCTCCTTTTTCGACTGGCTAATTGCCTTAAGAGATTGTGGAAGTGCTGCACACATTATGTACCTTGTGCAGAGCATAGAACAACATATTCTGCAACCTCCTGATTAGCAGGCTGGTTAAATGTGGACCATGTGACAGAAACATGAACCTCAGCTAGTCCTCAGCTTACGGCCATTCGTATAGTGACTGAAGTTACGACAACGCAGAAAAAAGGGATTGGTGGCCGTTTTTCACATGACCGCTGCAGCATCCCCAGGGTCACGTGATCAAAATTCAAACCCTTGGCCGACTCGTATTTATGACGGTTGCTGTGTCTGTGGGGCACGTGATCCTCTTTGGCGGCCTTCTGACAAGCAAAGACAGTGGGGAAGCCAGGTTCACTTAGCAGCTGTGTTACTAAGTTAACCGCAGTGATTCACTTAGCAACTGGGGCAAGGAAGGTCGTAAAACGGAGCAAAACTCAACCATCTGGGCAACAAAACTCTTTGACTCGGTTGTGGCCGTAAGTTGAGGACTCCCCGTATGTTCAGTCGCCATCGGATCCCCTCAGGGACTGACCAAGACGCCCCTTCTGAGCGCCCCGTTCCTCCATCCCTCAGCCACGACTCAGGGGAAGAGGTGGAAGGAGACAGACGTCGTGGTTGCTGATGGTATAAAATTGGGGGGAATTAAAAGTGGCCTTAATGGGTTACTAGAGGAGAGGTGGGCAACTAGAGCAGCTTTAGGGCCCGTGGACTTCAACTCCCAGAACCCCTCAGCCAGCCTGGAATTCTGGGAGTTGGAGTCCACAGGCTCTAAAGCCGCCCTCGTTGCCCAGCCGTGAACTGCAGCAATGGGCTTCCAGAGCCCCTCCAGCCCTGCAGAGCCTGTGTCTCTTCTCCCCAGGAACTGCATGCTGAAGCCCCACCAGGTGACCACGCGCAACCTCAGCCTGGCTGTGTCCGACTGCTTCTGGAAGATGGTGCGCGAGTCGGTGGAGCAGCAGGCGGACGCTTTCAAAGGTAGGCGGGCACCTCGGGCAGGGGGCAGTCTGGGGCAGAGGGGAGTCTGGAGCTCTGCACGGAGGGACCCCCAGGCCAGGCCTGTTGCTCCTGGGTCTTTTGGGGGCAGGAAAGTGGCACTCGCCATTTCGGGGGGGCTCTCGGGTAGCGCAGATTCCGCACTTGGGGCTGGGCCGAGCTCCTTTAGGGCTCTCTCGTGGCTGCAGTGGAGCTAGGGATGCGTCTTGGGGGCAGACCCATAGGGTGAGCACAGGAGTGAGCGACCCCACCCAGACCAAACACTCTGGAGACCGAAGGCGGGAGATGCCTTGCAAGCCAGGCCTGCCCTCTTTCTGGGGCGCCCGGAGGTTTGGGGCATTCCCCGGGTAGGGTGAGCAGGATCCGGGGGTCTGGGGGGAGGCAACAACGTTGGCTCTAGGGCAGGGGTAGGCAAGCTTGGCTGTCTTTTATGACGTGTGGACTTCAACTCCCAGAATTCCTGAGCCAGCCAGGCTGAGGGGAAAGGGAGAGGTTCCCAAGCTGCGCCGTACTGGCTGAGGAATTCTGGGAGTTGAAGTCCACCAGTCATAAAAGAGCCAAGGCTGTGTCTAGGGGGAAGGACCTCGAAGCTTGGGGGAAGGAGGGAGGTCCTTGGGCCATTCCCGGGCAGGGGGCGGAGGGGGGGAGGAGAAAGGGAAGTCCACAACCCTTGGATGAAAAACTGACCCTGGCGGTGTTTGGAAAGCAGGCTGGACTCCCCCTCGGCCACCCCAGACCGGGCAGGGCAGCCGCCCGAGGGAGCCTCTCCGGCCACGGAGGGGTTGGCTTCGTGGCTCTCTGACTGCCGCGGGGCCAGGAGGGGCTGCTCACAATTAAAAGTGCCCGTCTCTGGTGACTAACGGTCGTGGCTTTTCACTTCCAGTTTAACATCATGTTCGATTTTTGCCCCGCACCCTAGAGGCGTTATTTATTTCCCCATTATTATTCTTAGTAGATGATTTGATTTTAAGGATGCCGGCGAGGGAGACTAATGGGTTGGACGTTCTGATCAGGCTGCCTTAAAGCGCCCCCAGGGTCTATTGATTGGGAAGGATACCCGAAATAAGCAAAATAAACACAGAGGCGGCTTTTGAAGGGAGAGACGATCTTTCCGGGCCGCGTCCCGCAGCCAAAGGGCCGGATCGGAGCAGGGCCTGAGCGTTCCAGGTAGAGGTTTTGGGGCGCAGAAACGGCACCCTCCGGGAAAGCAAGCATGGAGGTGTGAGTCTCGCTGCTACCGGTAGAAATAACCTTTTCTTTCCCAGCAACCCGCTTTAATTTGGAAACCGAGTGGAAGAACAACTACCCCCGCTTGCGAGAGCTGGACCGGGTGAGTTCCTGTCTGCCTCAGAGCCTTTTGAGTGTCCACTGGGCCTCAGGGTCAGCTTCAGCGCCACAGCATCCTTACATGTGGAGGCCTGTCAGTGGCTTCCCTGTAGAGCAGGGGGTGGCCAACCGTGGCCACTTGAAGACCTGTCAACTCCCAGAATTCCCCAGCCAGGTGGGAGTTGACGTCCACAGGTCTTCAAGTGTCCACGGTTGAGAAATGTTGGGCTAGGGGATTCTGGGAGTTGAGGTCCCTGTGCCTTCAAGTGGCCACGGTTGGATACCTCTGCTGTAGAACTTCCACAATTACGGGTAATTCTCGACTTACGCCCAGTTGTTTAATGACGGTTTAAGTTATGATGGACCTCGCCAGAGCTACTTGAGGGATCTGTGCTGAGGAAGGGCTGGGATCCTATTATGCAGAGCCTCTGGAGCCAGACATTTTGGGGGGAGGGGGCTGCCTGGCTCCCTCTTTCTCTTGGGGCCCCTCCCTGCAAAGCTAAGACTTACGAATCAGTTCGTTGGATTCACTTGCCAATTAGAGCGGGCATGGTATAGCACAAATTAATCAAACTTGGGGGGTCCTTGATGCTCTGCGAGTTTGGTTCTTTTCCTGCAGGCATTTTGTTATCCAACTAGCTAACTTCATCGGAGGATTGGGGTTTGGCTTAGAGGCCTGACACGTCCGCAGGGAAAGGGCCAATCTCAGAGAGCCCCTGGGGCCCCCGGTTTCAACCCTGAGCTACAAAGGTTCTTCTTCGTTGCACAGAAACTTGAAAGGCAGATCAGCATCAGCCTCTCCCTCCCCCTTAATAGCCCAGAACAGGAAGGAGGGTCTCGACCCCACCTGCCTCAGGACCACCCGAAGGTGTTGAAGGTTGTGCAAGTCGCCCATTGGCCTTTTCCACCAGGGATGAAGGGAGTTACACACACACACACACACACACACACACACATACACACACACACACACACCCTGTAGAAGAGGCCCTGCTGAGTGCAGGCATGGAGGCGTCTGCTTTGAAAGGCGCAGGTGCCAGGCAAGGCCAGGTGGAGGGGCAGGGCTGTGGCCTGTGCCCTGCCTAAAGGAGGCACCTGAAGTGGGGAGAGGCTGGCCAGGGACCCATTCGGGGTCCTCAGGGGAGGACCGAAGTCCCCAAGAGAGGCTGGTGTCACCCATCACTCCTTTCCAGAGCATGTCCTCCTTGCCGTGCAATCTCAGTCGGCAGAAATCCACCGGGCCTCTTTCTAACACCTGATTCGTCCCACTTCCCATGCTCAGCAGCTCTCCTTCTTTCTCTTTCTTTCTCCCTCCCTCTCTCTCTCTCTCCCTCTCTCCTCTCTCTCTCTCTGCTTCTGCAGAATGAGCTGTTTGAAAAAGCCAAGAATGAGATCCTGGACGAAGTCATAAGCTTGAGCCAGGTGACCCCCAAGCACTGGTACCGTACTTCATTTCTTCCGCTTGTCTTAGGAGCGGGGGGTGGGGGGGTGGGGGGCAGGGATGCTGAGCTTAGGAAAGGCTGCTTTGAATGCTCCGCCGGGACTGTCGAGTGTGGATGGGCCTCCTCCGGGTCTGTGGGGAGCCCCCTCCTCCCCCCCCCCCCGCCGTTCTGCTGAGGCTTTGCGGTTTTTGCAGCTCCCCCTCCCCATGAGAAAACAGGCGGTGTGTGGATTGTTCTTGCTCCAAGAGTGATTGAAAACAGCCCCGGGGGGGGTGCGACTTGGGCAGCGAAGGAGAAGCAGTTGTGCAAAGTTGTAAATATTCCAAATAGAATCCAGGTTTGTCTGGCCACCCAAAGAATGAGGTCGGTCAGCCAGCCGAGGCTTACGAAGTGCCAGGTCCTCCCACGCCCCCCCTTTGGTGCCGTATGTAAGCGAGAGGCTGGATTAAGAACCGTGAGGGGGCTTGGCGTGATTCTCCTCGTTTGGGATCTTGGGAATCCCTGCCGTGGGCTGCTGAGATGTCAGGAGGATATCTGGGTGATTCGGGGGCAGGGGGGGCTTGCTTTGGCTGTTTGGGCTCTGTGGAAGGGACCTCGGAGGTCTTCTAGTCCAGCCCTCTGCTCGAGCAGCAGACCCTGCACCATTTCAGACAAACGGCTGTCCAGTTTCTTCTTAAAAGCCTCCAGGGGTGGAGTGCCCACAACTTCTGTTCCCTTGGCGAGTTTCCATCCGTTGCTTCTTGTCCTGCCTTCAGGTGTTTTGGAGAATAGGTGGGACCCCCCCCGTCTTCTTTGGGTCAGCACCTCAAATATTGGAAGATGCTATCCTGTCTCCCCTGGTCTTTTTTTTCACTGAAATGTTTCCTTTCGCCCCGGAGCGTTCCTGCCCTTATCATTTGAAAACTTCCCCAAAGAGCAAAGACACCCGGCACACTTTTGATTTTGATTTTTATTTTTTTAATTCCATTTATATCCCGCCCTTCTCCGAAGACTCAGGGCGGCTTACAAGCTTAGCAGTAGCCTTCATTCTATGTATATGCCTGCTTGTTAGGGCTTTCACACACACCCCAAGTGGCATTATTACAAAGTCAGCTTATTGCCCCCAACAATCTGGGTCCTCATTTTACCTCCCTGGGAAGGACGGAAGGCTGAGTCAACCTTGAGCCTGGTGGGATGCGAACCTGCACTAATTGCAGGCAGCTGGTGTTACTTAAGGAGGCCTTAGCCCACTGCTCCACCAAGGCTCTGTGCCTCTTACGAGGTAGATCAAGAGCCCCCCCCCCCCCCCCCCACCAACAGCAAGCGGAAATTGTGTTTGTGTGTCTGTGTGTATTTGCGGAGCTGTTTTTGAGCAAATGAGTCTGGTTTGGCAAGAAGACTTTTTGGCTCAAGACAAGTGAAACACGTCTGCTTTCTGTTTCCAAGCCTTTCCAACTTTTATTCTTTAAATGCTTCGTATCCTTTTAAGTTCTCGTAAATAACTTTGCTAAAGCCAGTTGGAGACCATATGGGCCTACTTGGCCTGACTTCAGCAGGATCCCAAAGCTGTGAATGGAAGGAGCGGTTTCTCTGCAAGGGAGCCGTTTTCCCTTCTTCGCTTGACTCACCACCCTTTTCCATCCAGGCCCCTGATGTCAATTATTGCCATTTTTACCCTTTGCACGATTAACCTGCCGTATTAGCCACCGAATTAACTTCCTGTCTCATAGACCTAGAATGCTTCCTCATTAATTCTGCCTTCTTGCCTTGCTTTATTTTTTCTTGTTATCAACAATCCTCTCGGACGGCGGTTGGAACTTACTCTAAGTTGGGGTATCCCAGCCTTGTCAGTTTTAAGACTTGTGGACTTCAACTCCCAGAATTCCCCAGCTGGCTGAAGTCCACAAGTCTTAAAGCTGACAAGATCGGACACCCCTGTTCTAAATCCTCACCCACAGTTCACAAACACCACCGCTGTGTTCATAGAACATGTGCAGGCAGTATCTACACAAACTGCACCAGTGCTTCCCATGGCAGCTTAGTTCATGCAGCAAAGAGAAAGGTTGGATTCTCGCAACGTGTGTAATCACACGCAAACGCCCGCCTGCACGCACTTCCCGGTTTCTTTAATCTGCTTTTGACAGAAAGCGCATGAAGTTGCAACAACGGCTTTTGTGTTTGTGAGTCACTCATGCATCCCTGCCTGTTCCCCCAAAGGGCTTTTGGAGCCCAGGTGATAGTTGTGCTTACCTTACAGTAATGTTAATTTTGTTCATTCGCGTGGCCGTTTAAAGGGGAACGTGTGTTTATACAAGAGGAGGAGGAGCAGTTTGGTGTATCAGTTGAAATGTGCTTTCTCCGAGTTTCACTTGGTAGCTTTGCCAAATGACAGATTCTCAGGAAACGGAGGAAAATTGCCTTTCAGATCTTTTGACATTGGGTTTTCTGTTTTTAAGCCAGTTTTGTTGTTTCATGCAAAAGGCGAAATCAGAAAAGGCAAAATGAGAGAACACAAGGCTGGACAAGAACATTTTAAAAAGTAAATTAAAAGGGAAGACACGATTATTGCAACAGTAATACAGGAAGTCGGGTTGCCTTTCAGATCTCTTGCCCTCCTGCTTTCTGGAGTAGATGTCACGAAGAATTATGGAGACACGTCAGTCTGTCTTTCTGAGCTGCTGTGGACTTTCTTTCGCAAGCGGAAGATGCAGCTATGCAGGGTGTCCTCCTCTTACAACGCTTCGTTTGGCGATTGCTCAAAGTGACAACGGCCCTGGGGAAAAATGGCTTCTGACTATTTTTCCACCCTTATGACCGTTTGCAGCATCCCCGTGGTCACGTGATCGAAATTCAGACGCTTGGCAACCGGCTCGAATTTACGACGGTCTCAGTATCCCAGAGGGGGTCACACGATCCCCTTTTGCCAGCTTCTGACAAGCAAAGTCCTTAGGGCAAGGGTAGGCCACCTGGGCTCTTCGATGACTGGTGGACTTCAACTCAGACTTCAGCTTGTAAGCCGCCCTGAGTCTTCGGAGAAGGGCGGGATATAAATGTAATAAAAAAAAAAAAAACTCCCAGAATTCCTCAGCCAGCCACGCTGAGGGGAAAGGGAGAGGTTCCCAAGCTGAGCCAGGCTGGCTAAGGAGTTCTGGGAGTTGAAGTCCAGGAATCGTCAAAGAGCCCAGGTGGCCTCCCCCTGGCCTAGGCAGCCGAGGGGACGCTTCCTCCGCTTTCCGTGACCCCCGTCTCCTCTCTTCCTGCCCCCCCAGGGAGGAGATCCTGCAGAAGACCTTGTGGGACAGGGTCTCCACCCACGTGATAGAGAACATCTACCTCCCAGCAGCCCAGTCTCTGAACGCCGGGACCTTCAACACCACCGTGGACATCCGGCTCAAGCAGTGGACGGACAAGCAGCTGCCCAACAAGGCCGTGGAGGTGAGTGGCAGCCGGGGAGGAAAGAGGAGCCCTCGGCTGCTTCTCTCGGGAAAGGTAGACTTCGACTAAAGCCGAGGGGTGACCCAGCCGGAGAAGGCAGATGCTGAAGCTTCGGGCATCACGGCTGCCTACTTACCTTTTCTCCTTTCTCCCCCCCCCCCCATGGTTCGTGGCACTCTGGCATCAGCAGAGCAGCAGCGCTTGCACACACACACACACACACACACACACACACAAACACCTTCTGCCTCCCTGCCTCCCCGCATCGTTCGTTTCTGGGACAGGCAGGGCCAGTCCCGCTCTCCCCTCCTCCGTGCGCGGAGCCAAAAGCCGCCCCCTCAATCCGCCCCACGTGCTGGGCGGCCTCCCCTGCAGCCGGCCTCTCTTTGAAGCCCCTTTTCCTTAAAGGCCATTCAAGTTCACCTGAAATTGGACCACCACCGGATTTGGTGGCTTAAAAGCTTCCGCCAGTGCAGGCTGTCTCTCGGCCCGAATGTGGACATGGCAGCGGGGGCGAGGGGTCTGCCGCCCCCTCTCCCAGAAGCCCACCGCCCCTCTCGGGGGCTGCCACCGCCCGCCCCCCCTGCGTTTGCCAGAGAGAAGCCCTCAGCCAGGAGATTTGCTTAAGGCTCTTGCAGGTTAGGACAACCTAACTGGACTAGGAGAGCCGCAGGGCCCCTCCCAAGATTATTATTGTTGTTGTTGTTTGCTGCTGTTGTTATCGGCGCTAATGGAGCCTGCCCATCAGGGTTACAGCTTGGATCACACCCAATTTTTTGTGCTGGTCATTAAGCTAACACTGCAGTTGTTAAGCTAATCATGAACCAAACCGTTTGCCAAAACCCAGAAGTAAATGCTGCTTTTTTTTCCCCTTTGGGGGGGACTCTGGTCTGGAGAATCCCTCCTGCAGCTGGGCAGGGGGGGGATAAATCCCAGTGCCCCGTCGAACTCCCACCCAGAGGCTTCGGCTGGGAGGAGGCCTGGTGCTCCATGCCTGGAGAGGCGCCGGGGCTGGCTGTCTGCCGTGCAGGGCTGGCCAGCAGGGAGCAAGAGGGCACGGGGGGGGGCGGGGGGGGCTGCCTGCCATGTGCTGAGGCGCCCCTCCCGCCCCTTGTCAGGTGGCCTGGGAGACGCTGCAGGAGGAGTTTTCCCGCTTCATGACGGAGCAGAAGGGCAAGGAGCACGACGACATCTTTGACAAGCTGAAGCAGGCCGTGAAGGAGGAGAGCATCAAGAGGCACAAGTGGAACGAGCGGGCGGAGGACAGCCTGGTAGGGCCGGCCCCCCTCCCGCCCCCCCACCCTCCCTCCCTTGGGGCGGGGGCAAAGGGGCCCTCCTGACCTCGGTGCTCTGCCCGGGCAGAGGGTGATCCAGCACAACGCCCTGGAGGACCGCTCCATTTCAGACAAGCAGCAGTGGGACGCCGCCATTCAGTTCATGGAGGAGACCTTGCAAAGTCGCCTGAAGGACAGTAAGTTCCCCTCCCTCCCTCCCTCCCTTTTGGTTTCAGCCTCTCGGGCCACCTCACAGCCGCTGCTCTGAAGGCCCAGCCTCCCCCCCCCAACAGCGGGGAGGGCTTCCTAGGCCAGAGGCCCGGTGGATGGATCCTTGGCAGCCCCCCCCCTCCCCCCGGATGTGGCTGGGCGCCTCTTCTCTCCCTGCTTCCGGCGAGGGTCTTGCGGGACTCAGGGGGGCTCTCTCTCGCTTCTGTCTAGCGGAATCGGTCATCGAAGACATGGTGGGGCCGGATTGGAGGAAAAGGTGGCTGTATTGGGTGAAGCGCACCAAAGAGCAGGTAAAGGGTGCGCAGGCGTCACCCCGGGGTCGGCCCTTGCTTCTGCGTGGCCGGCTGCACACCCTCGCGGGAGACCCCCGTGCGAGTCCCGCTTCTCCGCTCTGGACCTCCTCCCGCTTCTTCCCTTGGGGAGCCTGCCGGTTCTTGCTTTTCCCCAGGTGGGGGCGGGTCTTCCCCGGCGGTGCCCCCTCTTGACGATCCTCAGAACTCAGTTTATTTGGGGAGGGGGAGGGGGGACTTTGGGGCCCCTTGCCGGCATTCACGTTCCTCCCTCGGCTCAGAGGCCGTTGCTGCAGGGTGAGCCTTTCCCTCTGCCTTGTAAGTCCTCTACTTACGACCACAATCGAGTCCAAAATTTCTGCTGCAAAGTGAGACGGGTGGAGTGAGTTTTGCCCCATTTTGTGACCTTTCTTGCCACAATTGTTAAGGGAATCACTGCGGTTGTTAGGTTAGTAACACACTTGTTAAGTGACTTTTCATGTGTGATCGCAAAGGGGGATCACGTGACCCTGGGACACTGCGACTGTCATAAAAACGAAGCAGTTGCCAAGCGCCTGAATTCTGATCACGTGACCCTGGGGAGGCTGCAACGGTCGTTAAGTGTGAAAGACGGGCATAAGTCACTTTTTTCAGTGCCGTTGTAACTTTGATCGGTCACTAAATGGTGTAAGCCGAGGACTACCTGGATTCAGTATGGGGAATCTTTAATAGGTCAGTTGTGGCCGAGCTTTCTTCCGCTGCCTTCTAGTTCCAAGCAGAGGCACAATTAGCATTATTCATTCAGCCAATTTATATGGCTGCCCAAATCACAGGGAATGGACCAATGTCGGCTTAAGACCAAACCTTAAACCAACCCCAGTAGAAACACAGCGTGAACTGAGGGCCCCCCCCCACACACACACCTCGGCCCAAACCTGCGGGGGGCATCCCGTAACAGCTGAAATGTTCCCCCACGCCCCTTACAAGGGGGGGCCGTTCCGCCTCTCCCACGCCAGACGACCCGCAACGAAACCAAGAATGAACTGGAGAAGATGATCAGGTGCAACGAGGAGCATCCGGCTTACCTGGCCAACGACGAGGTCACCACCGTCCGGAAGAACCTGGAGGCCCGGGGGGTGGCGGTGGACCCCTGCTTGGTGAGGCGCCTGGCTTCGGACTCTGTGGGGGGGTGGGGAAGGTAGGGTTTCAGTAAGACACCACCACCCCGTCCTCGAAATCCGCCCACTCTCATCCCCTGGAGGGTCTCTTCTTGTGCTTGCTGGCGGCTGAGTGTTGGCCAGGGAGGACCCCCCCCCCCAGGATTTGTGGAGGTGTGCTGGGCGGGAGCAGCGGTGACCACAACTCCAGCTGGCTTCCTCCGTCCAGGGTTAGCCGTTCCCAGGATGGCCAGTGGATCAGGCCACGGAGGGAAGTGGGGACTAAAACCAAGCCCCCCAGGAGGGGCTGTGCGTTAGCAAAAGCACTTAGACTTGTGTACACTGCCCCACCGTGCTTCACAGCCCTCTCTGAGCGGTTTACAGAGTCAGTCTCTTGCCCCCCAACAATCTGGGTCCTCATTTTACCCACCTGGGGAGGACGGAAGGCTGAGTCGACCGTGAGCTGGTGAGACTCGAACTGCTGGCTGCGGGCAGAGTCAGCCTGCAGTGCTACACCCTGACCCCTTCGCCACCAGGGTTCCATGGTTCAGTCCACTGCTCCATCACTGGAGGCTTTTAAGAAGAGACTGGGCAACGTTATAGGGTCTCCTGTTGGAGCAGGGGGCTGGACTGGAAGACCTCCAAGGTCCCTTCCAGCTCTGGTGTTCTGTTGTACTTCATTCTATTTTTATTATTATTATTATTATTATTATTATTTGCCATTGGAAGCCCTGATTCATCCTCCCTCTCGTTCTCTGCTCAGTATCAGCATTTCTCCCTGGGGCTCACGGCCGTCAGTGGTCCCCAGGACCACCCCAGCCCTGAAGATATCCCCTCCCCCCCCCACAACCACTTTGTCTCCAAGGACATAAAATTAAATCCTGGGCCTCCGGGGCAGATGACAGCCGGTGGGCCTCTTATTTTCTCCTGGGCGTGGGGCATTCCACACGGGGTTCCAGGCAGAGTGGTCAGCAGCTCTCCGCCCACACAGTAGGGAAGTCAGTCTGCCTTTTGCTCGGGACGGGGGACTGACCAGCCTGCTTGGCCTCAGTTTGCTTGCCCGGCCGTTTGAGTGAGCAGGCCTGTCCCTCTGCTCCCAGATCAAGGACACCTGGCACCAGGTTTACAGGCAGCACTTCCTGAAGAAAGCCCTGGGCCACTGCAACCTCTGCCGGAGGGGCTTCTACTACTACCAGAGGCACTTTGTGGACTCGGAGGTGAGCAGAGAAGCCATGGGGGGGGGGGGCTGATGGGGGGGCTCTCCCGCCCAGCCGGGATGCGCGTGCTCCAAGAAGGTGGTGCTCCTGCGATGTTCCACTAGGTGGCAGCCTTGCAGTGAACATCTGGTTCCAGCTGCTCTGTCTGGGCAACGCGCTGGGCTCCCCGAGGGACCCTGGTGTAGGATCGTTCCCCCTTCTCTGCCTTCACTTGCGTTCTGGATTCGTGCACTATACACTCACCTGCTGGGCTGGGCTGGATTTGCACAGCCCCCCCCCAAAAAAAATGCAATGAGCAGATTTTGGGGCTCACCGCTGTGTCCTCCTGCTCTTCTAGCTGGAGTGCAATGACGTGGTGCTCTTCTGGCGCATCCAGCGCATGCTGGCCATCACCGCCAACACCCTGAGGCAGCAGCTGGCCAACACCGAAGGTAGGAGGCCTGCTTTGGATGGGCTTCTGGTGGGGGGGCGGAGGCCTGCCCTCTGGGCCGCGGGTGAGAGAGAAGGGGCAGGCCCAGCAGCCGCCACGTGATCTCGGAGGCCCCTCCAGGATCTGTGAACCGTGCCCTTCCCGGGAGCTGCTTGGCATCTGTGCCTCCGTGGCTGCCAGGGTGCATCGTCTCCTTTGGCCCTGGATGCCCCGGGAGGTGCCCTCTGGCTCCCCTGGATTTTGAGCCTCCCTTTCCAGCACTTTTGCCCTCCTGCAGAAACGTCTGGGGAGGTCCTGGGTGATCCAGCTCAGGGTTGTCCCAGAAGGGCTTTTTTCAAAAGGCAGCTGGACTCGTTTTTTCCTTGAAGACATTTCCCTTCTCCTCCAAGACGCTTCCTCAGTTCTGAAGCGAGAAGCGGAAAGCCTTCAAGGGAAAAGCAAAGAGGTCCAGCTGCCTTTGGCAAAAGCCTTTACGGGACGCCCCGCAGAGACACTTTGGCTAACCCCGAGGCCCCCTCCGCAGTGAGGCGTCTGGAGAAGAACGTCAAGGAGGTGCTGGAGGACTTCGCCGAAGACTGCGGGAAGAAGATGACGCTGCTGACGGGGAAGCGGGTGCAGCTGGCGGAGGACCTCAGTGAGTATTCCTGGCTCGAGCCACGGGGCCCTTCCTGCGCCGGCGGGACGCTCTGCCACTTGAGAGGTGTTGGGCGCTGCACGGTGAAGAAGCCCAGGAAGCACCTGGCCAGACCGTCTTGGCTGCCTCGGGGTCTTCATGTCTGAACCTCCCCGGGGTCCCCGCTTGGTCTGAGCCATAGTCCGCGAGAGGCGTTGCGCTGTGGGGGCCTCCCCTGGGAGCCTTCCGGACTGTGTGGCTCAGCCGGTAGGAGAGAATCGCTGAAGCTGCGGGGTGCCTGGGGTCCTTGCGGGCGTTTCAGGACCCAGCTAGGGAACATCATCAGTGCTGGAAGGGAGGAGGAGGAGGAGGAGGAAGGGCTGTGGGGTCCCTGGTGCCCTCTGGGCCTGGCGGTTTCCTTGCAGGCGTTTCGTGGCCCGACTGGGGAACGTCATCAGGGCTAGAAGTGGGGGGGGGGGTTGTTGCTCTCTGTCCGTGGGAAGGGGCTTGCCCTGCTCAGAGTGGGTGAGAGACTCCTCGGAGGGTCCCTGGATCCCGGCTTCCCCTCCCTCGGAAATATCCAAGCCCAGGACACGCACGGAAAGCCTTCGAAGCAGTTTTCAGCAAGGAGGGACAGTCCTCCCCCTGGTCCTCTCCTGCAGGCAGGAAGAAAGGGGGGTGAAGAGTCCACGGGCTGGGGGTGGGCCTCCTTTCCCCAGCTGTCGGAGGGGCTGCTATGTTTGCCCCCCAAAAGAGAGGGGGGAGCAAGGGGGGCAGCCCTGGGGGCTTCGCTCCCTCTGGCAGCCGCTGAGCAGAGCTTCGGTGGGTGTTTGTGCTGGGTGATCTCCGGCTGAATTCCTGCAGGAGGAGCATTTCCTGGCCCACCAAGGCCCTCCTGCCCGGGCTTGTCCCCCCCACCCCCCCCAGGGAGGCCGAGGGAGCCGTTGGCAGCATCAGGCAGCCCAGCCTCTCGCCTGGAGGCCTTGCCACAGTCATTCGCCACGGGCAGGGAGGCTGCCCTGAAGGGGGTGTCATTCCCCCCCCCTCGAGAAGGCAGGCCTTTGTGCTGGTCTCTCCCCACCCCTGCCATCCCCCCCCTTTCCTGAGGGTCGTGATTAAGCTCTTGGCAAAGCAGTCCGAACTACTACGCGTTTATGCCGTTGGTAAATAAACTCGGCCATTTGAATTTCGGTGCTACCAATAAGAATAGAACAGACCGGAGTAGAATATTCTTTATTTGGCCAAGTGCGATTCGACACACCGGGAGGGTGGCGTCCAGTAGTGGCTGCGTGGCTCAAGGGCTTCGCGTGGCACACAAAGGGGCAGGTGGGACGGGTGCCGTCCCCCAGAGCAGAGCAAAAGGCCAGATTTGGGCTCCGGATGGTGGCAAAGGGGGGGGAGGCCCAGCTGGGCCCGCTTGGGGTGATGGGATACCAGATCATCCACTTTGTGCCCCAAATGCCGCCTGCAGCTTCCTCTGGGCTGCTCCTGCTCTGGAGTCCCAGGTTCCTCGGGGAGATGATCCCGGCTGGCTCGCAGCTCTGCCGGGCCTGGAACTGGCAGTGAGGTTTCAG
Source organism: Daboia siamensis (assembly GCA_024449315.1). Classification (NCBI taxonomy): domain Eukaryota; kingdom Metazoa; phylum Chordata; class Lepidosauria; order Squamata; family Viperidae; genus Daboia; species Daboia siamensis. Next base: position 32,505 of record JAKJMR010000981.1, on the reverse strand, counting down.
TTGCTTCTTTGGCACGCACACACACACACACACACCCCACACCCCACACCCCACACCCTCCTTCCAGGCTGATCTCCTTTCACCAGGAATTCCCCCCTCCCGCATCTTCCTCCTTGTTGAAACTGATCTCTTCCCAGGGGAGGGAGGGGGAGGAAAGGGGCTGGGTGCAGCCCCCCAGCAGAAGCCCCCACCCCTCCAGAAGCTGCCGGGGAAAGGGGTCTGGTTGACCCTGGAGTCCCCCTCCTTTCCGGCACGGGGGCCAGGGGGAGGAGTGCAGGCAGTCCTCGCCTTACGACCGCAACCGAGCCCAACTTTTCTGTTGCTAGGTGCAAGACAGGTGTTAAGTGAGTCACGCCCCGTTTTACTACCTTTCTTGGCACGGTGGTTAAGTGAATCACTGCAACTGTTAAGTCAGTCACACAGTCGTTAAGTGAATCCGGCTTCCCCCTTGACTTTGCTGGTCGGAAGGTCGCCAAAGGGAATCACGTGACCCCGGGGTACCGCAACGTCATAGATGTGAGTCGGTTGTCAAGCCTCCGAATGTAGATCACGTGACCACGGGGAGGCCATAAAATGGTCATAAAACGTGGGGGAAAAATTCCCGGTCCCGTTGTAACTTTGAACAGTCACTAAGCGAACTGCAGTGAGTCGAGGACTGCCTGTATTTGGAGTGTTCTTGTGAAAAAGCCCCACTCGTGTTTATTCAGGGCATTGCTTGACAAGGCTCCCCCCCTCCCCACCTGTGGGACCCCCCCCCCCCCCCCCATGTTTTCTCTCCCCCCCCCCCCCAGCAACCTGGGCAACGGAGGGGCCTTTTTTGGTCACCATCTGGCCTGGTGATTCCTTCCTTCGGCCCGCTGGCTTCAAGGCCAGGAGGGACCCCCCCTCCTCTTCCCCCCCTGCCTCTGGGGGGGGGGGCACGGGTGCTGCCCTTCTGCTCTTTCGGGGCAGGGCCCTTGGCTGGGGAATTCTGGGAGCTGAAGTCTTAAAGTTGCCAAGATTGGAGAGCCCGGCTTCGTGGTAAGCGCCGTGCGACGCCTGCTGTTTTTTTAAGGGGCAGCTTTGCGCCCTCCCCCCTGGTTGAGGGCGCAGAGGGGGTGGGCATTGAGGGGGCTTCCTTGGCCATCTCCAGAGCTTCCCCTCCAGGGCCGGGGGTCAGAACTCTCAGTCCTGGCCGAGGCCCTCTTCCTTCCGTTGGGATTTTAACCGGGTCCCCGGAAGGCAGCAGCGGAGCGATGGGCCCACTGACCCCGGCCCCTCTCACGGGTGTTGCCGTGCGTGGGGGGGAAAGCCCAGGCAGCCTTCCCTTCGGCTTGGCAGGCAGGAGCCACTTTCCCTGCCTGGCAGTGATGGATGCCAGTCTGCGCCAGCGGTGTTGGCGTTCCCTGGGCGCCCCCCCTCCTGATTCCTGGGGGATGACTTCCTGAGCTGCTCACGTCCCACTCAGAGGGCTTCTCTTTGGCTGGTTTTGTGTTGGGGCTTCCGGGGGCCAAGAGCTAATGGGGGGAGAATCCCCCGGCCTCGTCTGCCCATCTCGGCCCCTCAGGGAAGCCACGGCAGAGCCCGGGACGAGCCCCCCTTTCTCCCGCCCGGCAGTGGGACGGGGGACAGGGCCGGCCTTTGTGGCTGAGCCGAGGAAGGGCCTCCCAGCCACCCGCCGGCCACCCCATTTCCGTCTGGACCCGCTTTCTCTGCTGCCTCCAACGGGCGGACCCCCCCCCCCGCCCATTCTCTGCCCATCTGGTTTCCAGCCTTGAGGGTAGGGAGGGGCTTCCCCTCCATCTGCCTTGGCCAGTGATGGATGGGCGACCTGGGTGGCCTTTCCCTCTGGGGGGCGAACAAGGGGGACCCGCTCAAAAGTGGGGGACCTTCGTGTCAAGCAGCCTGGCCAAAAGACCCCAGCCATTCAGTGGGACCTGACCCCCGGCTCAGATCACTTCGTTCTAGCAGCTTTTAGCCACAATGGGCCGGAAGAGGGAGGGTCACGGGAGGCCTGCAGCCAGCTCAGAGTCCCGGAGGGGGAGGGGGAGGCCGGGAAGGTCTCGGCTGGGGGTCTTTGGCGGTTTAGGCCCCACCCCCTCCCCAGCTCCCTTTAACTGGGAGCTGCCTGGGTGCCACAGGAAGAAGAAAGGCCCGTCTCTCTGGAGGCCGTTTTCAGCTCTAACAGAGCAACAGAGTCGGACGGGACCTTGGAGGTCTTCTAGTCCAACCCCTGTGCCATTTCAGACAAGTGGCTGTCCAGTCTCTTCTTAGAAGGTTCTGGAGGCAGGTTGTTCCACTGATCAATTCTTCTCCCTGTCAAGAGGCTACTTCTCTCCTTGATGAGTTCCCGAGAACAAGTTGGCACACGCACACACCCCTCTTTGTGGCAGCCCCTCAGATACCAGATTTTCTGGGGAAAGGGAGAACCTAGTGAAAGAAGTGCACACACACACACACACACACACACTGTGTTGGAAGGGCCCTCAAAGCCCTCAGCCCAAGCGTTCCCCCCCCCCCAGACCTCCCCCTGCCTTTCCCAGAAGTCCGGAGCCCTTCCCTCTCCTGTCGGCCGGGAAGACCATCGGCAGGACCTGCGCGGTGACTTGATCAGATCCTGCAGCTTCGCCATTGCTCGGCTGTGTGGTAGCTGTGGCATCTCTCGGGCTGGGCTTCGCGGGGGCGGCCCTGGCCTGGGAGGCCCCATGCTGACCCGGAAAAGAATCCGGAGGGAGTGGTCAGTGGTAGAAGCAGCTCACGAGTGCCACGTTAATGGCAGGAGAAGCGACTTTAACAAACCCAGCCCATCAGTTGCAGCCCATGCCCAGGTGTGCCCGTCACGTCTTCCCACTACAGCCACAGCTGACCGCACTCTGCATAGAGAGGCCTCTGTTCAGGGCTTGCGATGCTCCGGACTTTAGAGTGATGTGGCCTTCGGTGCCTGCGCCGCTCCTGGGTTGGTGCAGAAGCCGCAGAGACGACGATCCGGACGGCCCACCAAGGACCACGGGAAAAGCAGCGAGGTGCTCCAGAGCGGCTTCAGGAGGTTTCGTTTTAAGTAATCGTTTTACCTGCCACCCGTCTGGTCCCGTTGCCGGTGTGAGCCCTCTTCCCCAGGCAGATGTCCCGCCCCCAAGAGCAGACACGGGCACACCTGCCTCCAGAAAGCCCTGTACAGGTGGTCCTCCACTTACGACTCCAACGGAGCCCAAAATTTCTGTTGCTAAGCGAGAAGTTTGTTCAGGGAACCCTGCCCTGTTTTAGGACTTTTCTTGCCACATTTGTTAAGTGAATCGCTGCAGTTGTTAAATTAGGAACACGCTCGTTAGTCTGGCCTCCCCATTGGCTGCGCTTGTCAAAAGGTCGCAAAAGGGGATAGCGTGACCCTGGGACGCTGCAACCGTCGTAAATAAGTATCTGAATGTATTTTGATCACATGACTGCAAACTTCCTGAGTGTGGAAAAATGATCCCGAGTCACTTTTTTCAGTGCCGTTGTAACTTTGAACGGTCACTAAGCGAGCTAAGTTGTATGTCAAGGAGTAGACGTTCTGGAAGTCTCCTTGCCAGATCCAGGCATCCACAGCTCAGCTGGAACAAGCAGCACAGCCCTTTTTCAGCCATTCGGTTCAGAGTTGCCTCAGTTTCCCCTCTTGGGCACCCCCTGACATTTCCCAGAGGGGCAGATCAGCCGCTTCTCTGGTGCTGCCAACCTCCGGGTGGCGTCTGCAGCTCAGCCCTGCTGATAAACCACAGGCTGTTGGGCAGCTGCAGCCCCCACATTTTGCCACCCTTGACATGTGGTGAGCTGGCTCTGAATCCTGGCCTGAATCAAAGAATGGTGGTTTAGGAAGAGGGGCTCCCGGGGCAGGGCCAGCTTCACCGAGGGGGGGCATCTAGAGTTGTGGAGCATTTTGAGGCCAGACCTGGCTCCCTTCTGCCAAGCTGATTCTTCGGGGAAAGGGATGCACAGATGGGAGGGGGCTTCTTGGGGCGCCCCTGGGTCCCTCCGGCAAGAGAGGTTCGGGGCAGCCCAGTCAGTTGCAGGAAACAGGGGCATCCCCTTCGTAACCACCCCCACCCCTGGAGAGCAGGAGGGGGCCTGGCCTTGGGCATCGAAATGCCCCCTGGCACTCCCTCCACCAGGCTGGGCCCCCAGTTGCTTTTCTGCACTTTTTGGGAAAAAATGCAGAGAAGAGCAACTAAGATAATTTAGGGGACTGGAGGCTAAAACATATGAAGAACGGCTGCAGGAATTGGGCTTGGCTGATCAGTGGGTTAAGACGCTGAGCCTGTCGATCAGAAGGTCGGCAGTTTGGCGGGTCGAATCCCGAGTGCCGCGTAACAGAGTGAGCGCCTGTTACTCGTCCCAGCTTCTGCCCACCTAGCAGCTCGAAAGCGCGTAAAAATGCAAGTAGAAAAATAGGGACCGCTCCGGTGGGAAGGTAACAGCGTTCCGTGCGCCTTTGGCGTCTAGTCATGCCGGCCACATGACCACGGAGATGTCCTCGGACAAGCGCCGGCTCTTCGGCTTTGAAACGGAGATGAGCACCGGCCCCTAGAGTCGGAAACGACTAGCACGCGTGTGAGGGGGAAACTTTACCTTAATCTAGAGAAAAGAAGGACAGGGTGACACGATAGCAGTCCTCCAATATTTGAGGGGCTGCCACAAAGAAGAGGGGAGGGTCCACCTGTTCCCCAAAGCCCCTGAAGGTGGGAGAAGAAGCAACAGATGGAAACTGATCAAGGAGAGAAGCAACCTGGAACTGAGAAACTTCCTGACAGTGAGGTCAATCAACCAGTGGAACAGAAGTTGTGGGTGCTTCAACACAGGGGGTTTTCAAGAAGAGACCGGACAGCCGTCTGTCTGGAATGGCGTATGGTCTCCCACTTGAGCAGGAGGTTGGGCTAGAAGACCTCCAAGGTCCCTTCCAGCTCTATCCTGATTTTAGGGCTGAGATGCCCACCGCTGCCTTTTGTGAGGCGCGAGTGGTGCCCCCGGCTGATCCTGGGCGGTTGTGCTTCAAGGCTCCCTCCCATCTTGAGCCGAGCCCCCCTCCCCCCCCCCCCGCCTGGGTCTTCCTGTGTTCTCTGTGTATTCAGACCCTAATTACGGATCAATTAGTCTGTTTTTGAGCCCCGGATCAGAGGATTAATGCGAGGGAGCCGAGTGGCCCACGGATGTTGTTTCATGTGGGGACAAAGAGGCTGCAAAGATGAAGGGGTCTCTTGAAGCCACTCAATAGCCGGAGCTTTCTTCCTTCTGTGTCCGGCCGAGTTGACGGGATGTTGGGAGAAAGGATTATGGGAATATTCATGACCAGATGAGGGGCTGGGAAGAAGGGGGCCCGGGACGGCTCATCTTTTGAGCAAACACCCGGTCAATGGCAGCAGCAGGGGATTCAGCGCTCCCAGCCCGGCTTCTGCTGCGGAGTCATGCTCCTTGCGGCTGGGACGGGGGCTTTGTGCCTTGGGGTGGGGGGGGCTGGGAGGGGGCTGTTTAACAGGTGTTGGGAGAACCAGGGTGTTCCTCTCTCGCCCTCCCCAAGGGGCATTCTCTGGTCGCCTTCCTCGACATCAGGAGCAAGGGGGGGGGTGAGTTGCCTTGTGGCAAGATGGGCAGCAAACAAATTTAATAATAATTGTGGTGGGCAGGCTCGAATGACTGGCAAAGCAGGAGAAGGGCCGCAGGGTTGGCACAGAATCCAGACTGGCACATATCCAGGTTCCCTGGAGGAAATAAGGCCCGGAGGCAGGGGGTGCATCTTGCCAGTTGGGCATCTCCTTGTTTTGCGGTTGGCTGGGGAATTCTGGGAGATGAAGTCAGCCAGTCTTCAAAGTAGTCAGGTTTGGAGGCCCCTTGACCTAGAAAGAACCGAGTTGGGGGAAACAGGTCAGGGAGCACATCTGGATGAGCCACCTTGCCTGCCACTTGCCTTCTGACCGTGGATGGGACAGAAGATGAACCGGAGGCCACATGTGGCCTCCCTGGGCTTCCTTCTCCGTGCCTGAAGGCAGGGACTTGATTTTTTCCAGAAAAAGTTCGGGAGATCCAGGAGAAGCTTGAAGTCTTCATTGAGGCCCTTCATCAAGAGGAAAAGTGATGGCTTCGTTGGGTAAGGCTGCTGAGTGGGCAGAAGCTTTGGGGCTTCAGACAGCCGGGAGAGGCGGACAGCTGCCTGTTTTGTCCACAAATTCATTTGCAGGCTTCTGTCTTTCAGTAAAACAAGGCCACGAGGAGGCAAAGCCCTGCTCTGGAGTACGTGCTGAACTTTTGGGGCTCTGCCAGAACGTTCCAGAAGGAAATGCTGCTCTTGGAAGGAGCATTCATCGATGCTCATCGGTCACTTCATCGATGCTCATCGGACAGAGAAGCAAACCAAGGAGGTCCCAGAAGCCGGGACTTTACGGCATCCTTGAAGTGGCGTCTCGCAGATGCTGTCCCGATTGTGCGATTCTGTTTTTATTTTGGAGATTGGAAAAATGGGAGGGAGGAATGTTCTTCTCTCCCTTCCTCTCCGTTACGTGTAAGAGCCGAGGAGCTTAAAATAAAAATTTGGCATCTTGTGCAGTCGGTCGAGATGTTCCTGCCCCATCTCCTCTTCCTCCTCCTCCTCCTCCTCTTCCCACCCCCCACCCCCGAGTAATGGTCTGGCAAAGTCATTCCAGGCTTGCCTGCAGCCCTTGAGAGGGCCTGAGGAAGGAAGGCAGGCGGGGGCAGCCCTTGAGAGGGTGCCCCCCTCCCCCATGAGCAGAGGGCTCTTCCTGCAAGGCTGGTGGGCAGGATGGCCTCCCTTGGCTTTGCTGACGCCCTTCGGCCACCCACCTTCCCGGTCGGTCGGCGTTTCTGGAAATCCGATCCCGATGGTGTGTGGAAAGAAGAGCCCTGGCCAGGCGGCAGCAGGTGAAGACCATCCGCCCAGGAGCTCCTCTTCCCTGACACAGCTTTTGATCTTTCTCCGGCTTGCAAATTCCTTGGGTTTCTCCTCTCCTTGCCTGCCTGGCCGGGGGAGGCTCCTCCTGAAGGCCCTGCAGATCGTTTCAGCTCTTGGGCAGGGCCCAGCCTCGGATCTCCTGGACTGCAGCGCCTCTTCTTCCAGGGGACACACACACACACACACCCCGCCAAGATGTCGCTGGGCAGGGAGTCGGCCGGGCTGCCTCTGCGGCTCTTTCCCTTCTCCGTTCTTCCAAAATGCAGATGGCACCTTTTGTGGGCCAGCGTGACTGAGGGCTGAGCCTCCTTCCCTGTGGATTTGCCGGTGACGAGCAGCCTCGTCCACGAGGCCTCCTCCTTTTCTTCGGGGGGAGGTGGAGTGTGCGCTTCTTGGGGGTGAATAAGCTTGGGGGCTGGTTCAGGCCCTGTAGGGTGCTATTTTTGTTTCTGATGGGTCTCTGGGATCAAAAGAGAAGGGGGTGGAGAGGTTGGACTAGAAGACCTCTAAGGTCCCTTCCAGCTCTTGTGATTCTAGGATTCGGAAAGGGTCTCCTGCTGGAGCAGGGGGTTGGGCTAGATGACCTCCAAGGTCCCTTCCAGCTTTGTTACTCTAGGATTCCAGAAATGTGAAAGAGGAGAAATCTGTTAAAAGAACCAAACGGAGAAGAGGCTGAACTGCACCCAGGAGCCGGGTTTGGTTTGGCTGTCCTGTAAGGAGCAGCCAGCACCCCTTTTACGGCCTGTGGGGCTTTTTCTGGTTCTCATCACCTCTTTGAGTGTAAACCTTCACTGCTGATCCAGGTCTTCAGGCAACCTCCCTCCGAAAGCGGTGTAAGGCATGCAGGTGTCACAAAGAGAAGAACAATAAATGCAGGGGGCTAGACTAGAAGACCTCCAACGTCCCATCTAGTCTGTTTTCTATTCTATTTCTGTTCAGTTCTATATTTTATTCTATTCCATTTCTATTCTATTCACTTTCTATTCTGTCCTGTCCTGTCCCGTTAATTTCTGAGCTCTTCCTTCCCATGTCCCAGGTGTGTCTGGGCGGCAGGGCTGCCTCTCCGGACCCAGAGAGGACTCGGGCTGGGGGGGGGGGGGGGGGCGCCTGGTCAGCAGGAGAGGCTGGACGGGGCCCTTTTAGCCGATTGAGCGCTGCCCCTCCCCTGCAACTAGAGCTGAATATGGCCGGGTTTCATCCTGGCTGCCGGTTTAAGGCCCAGCTTGCTCCAACTCCTTCCTGCGTCTCCCCAGAGGGCCCCGATCCCAGACCCCTAATTCTCCTGCCACCTTTGCTTGCTGGTAAAACTTACTCCCCCTCCGTCCCACAGGGTAAGTACAACATCGATAACCACAGGGAGTCCTCATCTTGCATGCACAATTGGGCCCAAAATGTGTGAGAAATTTGTTAAGCCGGTTTTGCCCCGTTTTACGATTTCTCTTGCCATATTTGCTAAGTGAGTGGCTGCCGTTGTTAAGTTAGTAACACGGTTGTTAAGTGAATCCGGTTTCCCCATCGATCTCAAAAGGGGATCCCGTGACCCCTGGCTGCTGCGACCGTCGTAAATAGGGAGTCGGTTGCCAAATATCTGGATGTAAATCATGTGACCCTGAGGATGCGGCCTTGGTCATAAGGTGAAAAATGGTCATAAGTCACTTTTTTCTGCACCGTTGTAAGTTTGAACGGTCACTAAAAAAACCGTTGTAAATTGAGAACTCGCTGTATACAGATGACACAGATAAAATACTGTAAAGCACCAGATACTCAGACCTACCTAAAAGATGCGGAGGGATGGAGGAGGATGAGAAGCGGGGGATTAATAGATTAATACCAGACCCCCCCACCCCACCCCACCCCGCTTCTCATCCTATTCCCTCCCTCAACCTCCCCCAGTGGAAACCCCTCGGTGCAAGTTGCTCCCTCCCCCTGGAGAAGCCAGAGTTAGTCAGAACTAATCCTTCCATTCCTCCACCCCCTCCCCGGGACCATCCAGTCAGAACTGAAGAAGCGTCTTGGGTGAGAAGCGAAACATTTTCAAGGAAAAACCAAGGGAGTCCAGTTGCCTTTTGGGGAAAAAACACCTTTGGGACAAACTTGACTTGGATGACCGAGAATCACGGACACCCTTATAACACTGACAACGATGGGAGAGCCAGAAAAGTGAATGCAATCCTGGAAGAAGGGCCCTTCTTCTTCCAGGCTTCCAGACCAAGCCTGGCCAGCCCTAGGAGGCCCATGGACCTGCGTGCGGATCTCTGCAGCCCCAGGTTGCCCACAGGGGAGGAACCTGTCCAAGGGGCACCAGGTCCACGGCTTGAGCAGAATAGAATGGAACAGAACGGAATAGAATACGGAATGGAATAGGAATAGGAATAGGAATAGGAATAGGATAGAATAGAATAGAATAGAATAGAATAGAACAGAACAGAACAGAACAGAATAGAATAGAATAGAATAGAATAGAATAGAATAGAATAGAATAGAATAGAAT
>JAKJMR010000981.1:9287-23091 GCA_024449315.1 Daboia siamensis | reverse complement strand
ATAGAATAGAATAGAATAGAATAGAATAGAATAGAATAGAATAGAATTACAGGTAGAACAGAATGGAATGGAACAGAACGGAACGGAATAGTACAGAACAATGGAATGGAATGGAATACAGAATGGAATGAAATGGAATAGAATAGAATGGAAAGGAATGGAATGGAACGAACAGAACAACAGAACAGAACAATGGAATAGAATAGAATAGAATAGAATAGAATAGAATGGAATGGAACGGAACGGAACGGAATGGAATAGAATAGAGCTGGAAGGGGCCTTGGAGGTCTTCTAGTCCAGCCCCCTGCTCTAGCAGGAGAACCTATACCATTTCAGACAAGTGAGTGTCCGGCCTCTTCTTAAAAACCACTGTCTTCTTGCGGGAAGAGCAACAGTGGTTTTGAGAGAGACAGAAACACATGTGTCAACCTCCTCCCCTCCCCCAGCCCCAATTCCTCTCTCTCCCGCCAGCATCAGCCATCAACAAGCCAGGAAAGCATTTTGCATTTGCAAAGGCTCAACTCCCTCCTGCTGCACTGGAGATGGGGTTCTTTCCCCCCCCCCAGCAGGCCCTTCTTTTTATGCCTATTCCTCCCCCCACACACATCATGCCCCCTCCTTTTTATGCCTTTTATGCAGCAACAAAGGGCGGGCGGCCCTGCTGGGGCGGAGGCCAGTCCAATCTTGCCTTGTAACAGGCGACCCCCAAAGCGACATTTTCCCCCCCCGCCCCGCCCCTGCCTCTCCTTGAATGGGCTCTGAGGTAGGTAAATTAATTCAGGGAGGGGGGAGCCCTTTGTGCCGGGGTTCCTGCCCCATTTGTTGGCAGCCTTGTCCGGGGCCCAGAGACATCTCCGGCCTTTTGTTTCTAATGATTTTTGCATGAGGGAAGTTAATGCCCACCTTGTCTGCGCCCACCGGAGCAGAAAGAGCTCAAGGTGTCGACACCTCCCCCCAGCCCTCCCTCCTCTTGCAAGGAAAGGCCAGGGGAGTGGGGAGCTCGGGCAGCCCCCAGCGGCAGCTCAGGTCGAGACTAGCGCATCCGTGCACTGTGTGTGTGTGTGTGTCTCTCTCTCTCTCTCTGTCACACACCTGCCCCGCAGCAGAGCCCTCGGGCAAGGGGGCCAGTGAGCAGGGAAGGGATGTCTGTGGCCCACACACGGCCCCTTCCAAGGGTGCCCCAGGCTGGCAGCAGTGGAGGGAGCCCAAATCCCAGGCCAAAGCCCCCCAAGACAGGCCAGGCCCCGGGGAATTGGGTGGAGGGGGATGGTCCTGCAAGCAAAACGGGGCATCAGTCCAGCAACTTAATAAATGACAGCAGCATCCCCTCATGGCCAGACTCCAGCAGCCCTTACCCTATTATCCATCCATGCACTTGGATTACCTCCACAGGTTCCAGATGGGGCTCCCCTTGAAGACAGTCTGGAAGCCGCCACCAGCGCTGAAGGGCTTAGGGGGAGACCCCCTTGCAAGGATCCTCTTGTCCTTCCTTGCTCTGCTTCTGCCCTGTGGGTCGCCAGCTGTGCAGAGGGAGGCCTGGTGGGCAGGAGGAAGCACCCACTGCCTCTTTCCTCAGGCCAAGCCTTGGAGGAAACCCACCCCCCCCCCTCAGATATTTTTGATATCCGCACTTTTTAGGATGGGAGACATTCCTGCCTTTGGGCTGATTTTGTTTGCTCCCTCTGGAGAAGAATCGATCAAAGAAAGGAGGGAGAAATGTGGTGGGGGTGGGGGTCCATCCTCTTCGGGTCCACCGAAAGTCCTCAACGTATAACCACTTATTGACCATTCAAAGTTACGACCTACCTGAAAAGGGCGACTTTTGGAGACAGATCCAAAGTTCCGATGCTGGGATTCTCCCCCACCCCACCGTTCAGTGACTGCACTTTTACAGCCACCCTTACAGCCCTGTGCTCATTTGATTGTGATTTATGGTGGTTTTGCTGAAAACAGGCACTTACTTCTGATTTTGGGTGAAACCAAAATGCCACAGCAAATGAGTTTGCTTAGCGACCACAACGTTAACTTAAAGACTGCTGTGTTCCCACTTAAAACTGTCTTACATTTGGGAAAATTTACAGCGGAGCTACCAGCTGGGCTGCAAAACCCTTGATGTTCACTAGATGGCAGCCAAGTGTTTCAGTTCCTGAACCTCTCAGTGCCCCCTAGTGCGGGGGCCCTGCAGCCCAGATTCAGTTGTTGTTGTTGTTAGCTGCGAAGTCGTGTCCGACCCATCGCGACTCTATGGACAACATTCCTCCAGGCCTTCCTGTCCTCCACCATCTTCTGGAGTCCATCCAAGCTCACGCCTCCTGCTTCAGTGACTCCATCCAGCCACCTCATTCTCTGTCGTCCCCTTCTTCTCTTGCCCTCAATCTTTCCCAGCATGAGGCTCTTCTCCAGTGAGTCCTTCCTTCTCATTAGGTGGCCAAAGTATCTGAGTTTCAACTTCAGGATCTGGCCTTCTAAAGAGCAGTCGGGGTTGATCTCCTCTAGGACCAGTTTGATCGCCTTGCAGTCCAAAGGACTCGCAGGAGTCTTCTCCAGCACCAGAGTTCAAAGGCCTCCATTCTTTGGCGCTCAGCCTTTCTTATGGTCCAACTTTCACTGCCATACATTGCAACTGGGAAGACCATAGCCTTGACTATACGCACTTTTGTTGACAGGGTGATGTCTCTGCTTTTTAGTGTGCTGTCTAGATTTGCCATGGCTTTCCTCCCGAGGAGCAAGCGTCTTTTAATTTCTTGGCTATAGTCCCCATCTGCAGTGATCTTGGAGCCCAGGAAAATAAAATCTGTCACTACCTCCATTTCTTCCCCATCTATTTGCCAGGAATTGAGAGGGCCGGATGCCATGATCTTGGTTTTCTTAATGTTTAGTTTCAACCCAAGTTTTGCACTCGCCTTCTTCACCCACAACAAGAGGCTCTTTAGTTCTTCTTCACTTTCTGCCATTAGAGTGGTATCATCTGCGTATCTAAGGTTGTTGATATTTCTTCCGGCAATCTTAATTCCAACTTTTGATTCATCTAGCCCAGCCTTTCTCATGATGTGCTCTGCATATAAGTTAAATAGGCAGGGCGACAGTATACAGCCTTGCCGGACTCCTTTCCCAATTTTGAACCAATCAGTGGTTCCGTGTCCAGTTCTCACTGTTGCTTCTTGACCCGCATATAGGTTTCTCAAGAGACAAATAAGATGGTCTGGTACTCCCATCTCTTTAAGAACTTGCCACAGTTTGTTATGATCCACACAATCAAAGGCTTTAGCATAGTCAATGAAGCAGAAGTAGATGTTTTTCTGGAACTCCCTAGCTTTCTCCATGATCCAGCGTATGTTGGCAATTTGATCTCTAGTTCCTCTGCCTCTTCGAAATCCTGCCTGTGCTTCTGGTAGTTCTCGATCCACATACTGCTGAAGTCTAGCTTGTAGGATTTTAAGCATGACTTTACTAGCATGAGAAATGAGTGCAATGGTGCGATAGTTTGAACATTCTTTGGCACTGCCTTTCTTTGGAATTGGAATGTAAACTGATCATTTCCAATCCTGTGGCCACTGTTGAGTTTTCCAAATTTGCTGGCAAATGGAGTGTAGCACTTTTACTGCATCATCTTTTAAGATTTTGAATAGCTCAGCTGGAATACTGTCACCTCCACTAGCTTTGTTGTTGCTTAGCTTTCCTAAGACCCATTTCACTTCACATTCTAGGATGTCTGGCTCGAGGTCAGTGACCACCTCATTGTGATTATCAGGGACGTTAAGCTCATTCTTGTATAGTTCTTCTGTGTAATTTTGCCACCTCTTCTTAATCTCTTCTGCCTCTGTTAGGTCCCTGCCATTTTGGTCCTTTATCATGCCCATTTTTGCATTAAACGTTCCCTTCATCTCTCCAATTTTCTTGAAAAGATCTCTGGTCCTCCCTATTCTATTGTTTTCTTCTATTTCTTTGCATTGTTCGTTTAAGAAGGCATTCTTATCTCTTCTAGCTATTCTCTGGAATTCTGCATTCAATTGGGCGTATCTTTCTTTTTCTCTCTTGCCTTTCGCTTCCCTCCTTTCCTCAGCTATTTGCAAAGCTTCCTCAGACAGCCATTTTGCTTTCTTGCATTTCTTTTTCTTTGGGATGGTTTTGGTTGCTACCTCTTGTACAATGTCGCGAACCTCTGTCCATAGATCTTCAGGCACTCTGTCTATCAGATCTAATTCCTTAAATCTATTTGTCACCTCTACTGTATATTCAACAGGGATATGATTTAATTCATACCTGAGCGGCCTAGTGCTTTTCCCTACTTTCTTCAGTTTAAGCCTAAACTTTGCAAGGAGAAGCTCATGGTCTGAGCCACAGTCAGCTCCTGGTCTTGTTTTTACTGACTGTATAGAGCTTCTCCATCTTTGGCTGCAGAGCGTATAATCAATCTGATTTCTGTGTTGACCGTCTGGTGATGTCCATGTGTAGAGCCGTCTCTTGGGTTGTTGGAAAAGAGTGTTTGCTATGACCATCGTATTCTCTTGACAGAATTCTATCAGCCTGTGCCCTGCTTCATTTTGTACTCCAAGGTCAAACTTGCCTGTTATTTCGGTTATCTTTTGGCTTCCTACTTTAGCATTCCAATCCCCCATGATGATAAGGACATCATTTTTTGGTGTTAGTTCTATAAGGTGCTGTAGGGCTTCATAGAACCGGTCAATTTCATCCTCTTCAGCACTGGTGGTTGGGGCATAGACTTGGACTTCTGTGATATTGAATGGTTTGCCTTGGATTCGAACTGAGATCATTCTGTCATTTGAGGATTGTATCCCAGTATTGCTTTTCCTACTCTTTTATTGACTATGAAGGCTACTCCATTTCTTCTGAGGGATTCTTGCCCGCAGTAGTATACCTGATGGTCATCTGAATTAAATTCACCCATTCCTGTCCATTTTAGTTCGCTGATACCTAAGATGTCGATGTTCAGTCTTGTCATCTCTTGTTTGACCACGTCCAGCTTTCCTTGATTCACGGATCTTACATTCCAGGTTCCTATGGAGAAAAAATCTTTACGGCATCGGACTTTCCTTTCACCACCAGACACATCCATAGCTGAGCGTCCTTTCGGCTTTGGCCCAGTCGCTTCATTGTTTCTGGCGCTACTAGTACTGGCCCTCTGCTCTTCCCCAGTAGATTCATTGGCCCTTCCCAAAGCTGTTGGGTAAGTTTAGGCTTGCCTTTGGGGTGCTGAGCTGTGCCCAGAGGGTGCAAGGGGGGTGGGGGGGAACCCGGGAAATGCCCATGCTGCTTCCTCCCTCCTTCTCCAGCAAACATGGCTGGCACCCCAAGCAAGCAGGCCAGCCTGGACAGCCAGATGGACCACACTCACTCCAGGCTCTCCGAGGGAGGGCAAGCGAGGGAATAATTCCTCCTGCCTGAGGCCGGCTCTTTCTCGGGCAAATGTTGGACTAACATCTTGAGTTCAAGGGCCCCAACCAGCCCCACGGCCTCCTTTTGTTCCCCTGAAGTGCAACTGGATGAGGGATTCTGGAATTACGTCTCTGTGTAAACAGCCCGGCCGGCTGCGGAGTTCCCGGTATGCTCTTCCTCTGGAGCGCTTGGCCTGCTGCCCCAAAGCCAAGTCCTCCCCAAAGCAGGGCGCTGGAGCCCCTGGGGCAGAGGGGTGCTGGCATCTCCCCCTCCCTGAACGGAGGAGCCCTCATCCAGGGCAATGGGCCAGCCGGCCTCAATGGCAGAGGTCCCCAACCTTGGCCACTTTATGACTTGTGGACTTCAACTCCCAGAATTCCTCAGCCAGCATGCTCTACGGGACTGGAAAGAGGGTGGGTGTCTGGGGAGGTGCGGGCCAGCGGGTGGGACGGGGCCCCTAGCGCTCCAGGCCAGGCACTGAATGTTGTGGCAGACCCTCTTCAGATGGGCGAGCACTTTGGGAAGTTTGTGGGCAAGGACGGCCCCGGGGATCTTGCAAGGTCTCCGGCCCAGGACAGAGACGGGTGGGCGGAGGCCCTGGCAGAAGGCCTGGAAACAGCCAGGCTACTCCCACATCAGATGGGCGCAGAGCCACGTCCAGAAGAGCAGCCCACCAGGCCTTTGGGCAGAGGGGGTGGGAGAGAACCGGGAGGGGGGGCTGAAAGGACACTAGAGATGCCCCCTCCAGGTGAACTGGCACTTGGCAGTCACAGCTGACAGTCCGAGGGGGAGGGGAGATGGAAGCAGCACCTGGGAGGCACAACGGCCTCTCCCCCCCCCCCCCGGCACCCAGGCCGGCTGAGCAGGATGGGAGCTCCGTGCCAGACCTCTTGGTGGGGTGGAAGGCAGGCCAGCAGGAGGTGTCCCAGGCCTCCAGGGGGGGACACTGGGAAGCCCACCAGCCAGCGCCTCCCCCACTTCCCCTGTGTGTCCAGGCTCTGGGCTCCCCCTTGAGCACCTGGGCTTTCCTCCAGTCCAACTTGCAGCTTCAGACACCAAGCACCTCCTTGGGGGGGTCTGAGAAGATGCCCAGTGGATCCATTTCTCTCCGTCTCCCACAGTGACCTATTAATGGCTCAATTAAGCAAGTCAGCTTCAGCTGATTGGCCCAGATTAGTGGGCTGCAGGTTGATCAGGGGAAGGGCAGTGAGGCCTTAGTGGTTGCTCTGGCTGTTCCAGGGGCTTCTTAATTGCCCTTCCCAGGACTGGAAACATCCTGTGGCCATCCTGTCCTCACCTGCCTGCTGTGCTGGGCTCCTCTGCTCAGCAGGCCCAAAGGTTGCCCCTCTCCATGGAGGAGGTCAAGTGTCCACCAGGTCTCTCAGCCTCAGCAGCAGGAATCCACCAGCAAGGCTTCTACTGGATTTCAGCCCAGCCTTCTCTCACTCCGAATCCCACTGGGAGAAAGGGGGTGTTTGTGTGTGTTATGCGCGAGTCCATTCCTGAAGGTGTTAACTGTGGTCCGTGGGCAGCACTCCTGTGACACAGAAGCTGCCACGGATGAGGGTCCGCTGCAGCCTCTGAAGGAAAACCTGAGTCACAAGAAACGGACGCCGGACGTCTGGGGTCTCCTTTCCCCTAACTGTGCCAGGCTGGAGAGCAAAACAGGTTCTCCCCCTGAGTGACCGGCAGCCCCCCTCAGGTGAGTCAGCCATTGCAGGGTCCCAGCAGCCACAGGTGAGGGAGGTGGACAGGCTGGCAGGGCTGGTGCCAGGGCAGAGCTGGACCGATCAGGAGCAGGAGTGAGCAGTCAGACACCCATCTTCTGCCATCACAGCTGCCCCCCCCCTCCCTCCCTGAAGGGGATCGGGCAAAGGGGATCCGGTTGAGATGGGCCATTTAAGAGAATAACAGTCCAGCCCCTGCCCAAAGCTGGAATCCTCATATCATCCCAAATGGCTGTCCAGTCTCTTCTTGAAAACCTCCAGTGTTGGAGCACCCACAACTTCTGGTGGCAAGCAGTTCCACTGGTTAATTGTTCCAACTGTCAGGAAATTCCTCCTTAGTTCTAGGTTGCTTCTCTCCTTGATTAGTTTCCATCTGTTGCTTCTTGTCCTGCCTTCAGGGGCTTTGGAGAACAAGTTACCATACCCCCCCACCCTTCTCTCTGGCAGCCCCTCAAATATTGGAGCACTGCTATCCTGTCACTTTTAGTCCTTCTTTCTACTAGACATGCACAGTTCCTGCAACTGTTCTTCATATGTTTTAGCCTCTCCTGCTGGAGCAGGGGGCTGGACTAGAAGACCTCCACAGTCCCTTCCAGCTCTACTCTAAAGACCTCTAATCACTTTTGTTGCTCTTCTCTGCACTCTTTCCAGAGCCTGAGTCAGCCTTTTTTATATCATGGCAACCAAAACCGGAGGCAGCATTCCAAGCGTGGCCTTACCAGGGTGCGAAGACTTCAGGCGATCTTGATTCTGTCCCTCTGTTAATGCCAGCTAGGGCGGTGTTGGCTTTTTTGGCAGCAGCTGTTGCACACAGCTGGCTCATATTGCCCATGTGGGCCCGTTCCTTAAAGTAGGAGACCTGGTGGCTCCCTCACCCTTCTCACTTGCCGGTGCAGCCACCACAGCAGCAACAGGCCACTCCGAGGTCCGGGGCTGTCCCCGGAGGCCACTTGGCCTTGCTCCCTGGCCAATCACCACCAGCGACACAGCCCGATAATCCTGCTTGGCTGCCCCAAGGCCAGGATGCTCCACTTCCCCTGCTTCCTCCCTCCTGAGCAGGTGGGCGAAGGGAGCAAAGCAGCCTTGTTCAGGTGAAGCCACCTGGAATCTGTTCCCAGGGATTCGTATTTCCTGGCTCTGCTTCCGTCCCGTCCCCCTCACACACACACACACACACACACACACACACACACACACACACGTCTTGTACTGTTGGAACAGATCAGCAGTTCTCCGGGCTTGGCAAGTGTCTGTGGTAGGAGCAGCAAACAGGTCTGGGGAGGGGGCTGCTCCCCACCAGGCCTTCCCCCCGGAACGACGGCGAGGGGTAGCCCCTCTTTCCGGGCTGGGCGGCCGTTGGCTGGTGGAGGCGGGACCGTCTGCAGGATTCGGACGGCCGTGAAGAGGCCAGCCGGCCAGCTCTCCCACCCTTGACGGCCCAGCGGTGGGAGGCCAGCTGGCCGAGGGCTGCGGCTGGCGGCGGCCAAGGAAGGCGCGTCCGGTCCGGCTGCGGGGAGCCCGAGCGCCGGCCAGCCACGCGCCCCGCCCGCCCGCAGAGGGCGCGCGTGACCCGCCGGAGCCCCCGCCAAGCTGAGCCGGAGCGCCGAGCGGCGCCCTCGTACACGTGCTGTGGCTTATGCTCGCCCCGGTCCCGCGTCCAGACGGCTGGCTGACCTCTCCGCGGGTTAATCCGTTGTCTGGATTCTCATAATCAGAAACGTAAACTCTCGCGCTGGCTTTAATCGCTGAATGGTAACAAGAGATTAACGCGAAGCCGGTTCCACGCACGGAGGGAACCCAAAAGGTCCGCTAGTCTTTTCCGCATCCGCCCCTCTCCCCTTTCCGCGCTCAGCGCTCCCAAAGGGGCCATTTCCCATTTTCGCTCCACACGGAAAAAGCCGCCAGCCCCCCAGGCGAGCCCCCCCCCCCCGCCTCCAGAGCGCCGCCCCGCCGGAATTCCCCTGCGGCTCCCACAAGCCCTCCCCGGCGATGCTTCTCCCCCCACCCACCCCCCCGCTTCGCTCCTTGGAAGCCCCGAGAAGTGCGCAGCTCGGTCTGGGCGCGACCTTGCGCGGCTTCTCTGCCTGCCGTTTGCTCCCCCGCCGAAGCTTCCGCCCCACCGCAGCCCAGGCGCCCCCCCTCCGCTCCCCAGGTGCACGGATGGCCCTACCTGGCGGGGGAGGGGGTAGCTAGGGAGAAAAGTGCAGATGGCGGCGCCCCTGGGAAACCATGAGACGTTCCCACGAACAGGGAGAATGAGGGATTTTAAAGGCAGGGGGCTAATGAATTGCTCACTTACGAAATGAACAGGTGGATGGAAACGAGTAGAGACGAGCTGGGGGAGGCTTTCCTTGCCCCCTCCCAGTCGCATCTGTGGGTCGGGCAGCTCTTCTGCAGGGTCCTGCCCTGCCGGACCAGAGGAGGTTTCTGGGGACGCAGCCACGAGGGACCCTGCCCTGCTCCCCGCCCTCCCCAGGTGGGCTTGCGAGGGATCTCCTTGCAAGACAGACGTTGCTGGCCTGCAGAAAAGGCCCCGAACGGACACATCGCTTGTGGTCTTGTTTAGAAGACGCCTCACCCGGTCCTGCACCAGCCTGACCTCCTGGGGGTGGGGGGTATCTGGCTCAGACTTCACAGGATCCTTCACAAAAGGGGCTGGACCCGGGTCAAAACTTTCCTGGGCTTGCTGAGGGCAGAGCAGAACCCCAAAGTGCCATCCTATGCCAGGATGCTGCTCACGTCTCAACAAAACCCAGCTGCTGCCTCCCTGATTCCCTGCCTGCCCAGAGCGGGGCACCCCTCTTCCGTGGGCAACCCACAGGCGCTGGAAGGTTGGCAGGAACCCAACGGGGGAGGGGGGGAAGCGGGAGGGGCTGCTGTGCTCTCTGTCCAAGTGGTCCATTTTCAAAAGCCCCAGAGATGCCCATTTGGCAAAGTTCCCAGGGGGGCTGGGGGGATCTCCATGGAGAATGGGTGCATGCCAGAGGAGCAGACTGGCCTTCCTACAGGAGAGGTGCAGAGCTGGGGTGGGGGTCCGTGCGCAGCAAGGCAGGGGCTGATTAACCCGACCCAGAGGGACCCCCTTGGACTGGTGGGGGTCCCCTTGCCTCTCCTCCTCTAGGCACTGCTTGCATGCCTTTACAGCCTCATTCTGGTTAGGTGGGGGCAGGCGGGGGGGGGGGGGGGGACTCTGCTGCCTGCAAGCCCCAATCAATCAAGGAACCCCCTTGGAGTCCCTTCCTCAGAGGCAAAGCCAGCTGGCGGTCACTATTTGGCAGCAGCTGATGTGAGTCACCCGGGAGGGGGGGCAGTGTGAAGTGGTGCCTCTTCTCCCCCAGAGAGAGCACCAGGGGATCCTCCTCTTGATGGGATCCAGGCAGATGGGATGCCAGGGGGGCCAAACCCCTGAGGATAAGTGCACCCCCATGAGAGTGCCTCTCCCCGGGGGCAAAAACAGGCTTTCCAGGCTCTCTGGAATCCAGATGTTTAGCTAATGAAGGGGAGGGGTCTCCATCTGCCTCCAGGGGGGGACAGGGCCCTCTTGCCACACTCCCTCCTCCAAACAATGAAGGGCCACAGAGCAAACAACTCCCAGGGCTCTACAATGTGGCTGGGGAAGCACAGCTGCTTCTGGGGTGGGGGGGGGGAAGAGGCAAAGTTGGGGCTTCTTCCCAGTCTGAAAGCTTCTGTTCTGGTTAAGATTACTGCTGCCGGAAGCCTCTCCTTGTCAGAAGGGGGGGGGAATCCCAAAATAATATTTGTCTGTGGGTGAGATTCCAGAGCTGCTTGGAGAGTCTGTCCTGGCCAGGGAAGGGCCGCCACCACTTCTGCTGTGCAAAGACACCCACAGCCTTTGTTCCTCCCTTCCTTTCTGACCCCCGAGACAGGCACTGCCTCTCTTCCTCCGCATAAAATGGGTGGATAAAAGCGAAGAAAAAGCACAGCAGATGCAGAGAGATGCTGGAAAGGGCCTTTAGAAGATACTCACTCCTGCAGGAAGAAATGGTTGATACAGAGCTGTTAATTCAGTGATTTAACCCCTGGGACCTTCCCTTCGAATGCTGGGTTCGCTCAGAGGGAAAGCGGCCATGCTGGTCTTTGGCCACCAGCCGAAGCTTCTGGGGTTCCCCCTTTAGGGTGGGTCCATGCCAGCCACTCCCATAATCCCCTGCTTGCCCTGGGGTTAGATTCTGGTTCTCCTTTGTCCTTTAAAGAGATTCTCCTGACTGCACTAACACAGGACAGTGCGTTTTGGGGGAAGGGGCATTGAGACAATGAAAACGGAGGCAACGTTATTATTTCCCAAAGCGCCCGAAGGCCGGACGAGAAGCCACGGATGGAAACTCATCAAGGAGAGAAGCAGCCTGGAATTAAAGGAGAAACTTCCTAACAGTGAGGACAATCAACCAGTGGAACAGAAGTTGCCTCCAGAAGTTGTGGGTGCTCCATTGCTGGAGGTTGATAAGAGGACACTAAACAGCCATTTGTCTGGAAGGGGGTAGGCCGGTCTCCTGCTTGAGCAGCGGGTTGGACTAGAAGACCTCCAAGGTCCCTTCCAGCTTTATTCTGATTAATGATTTCTGAGGGGTCCTTGCACGGAACCACCCGTGGCTTTTCTGCTCCAAAAGCGCCAGGTGCAAATCTTCCCAGAAGCTTGTCCTGTCCTATGCCACCCTGCGGAGGGTCTTTTGGCCTAGCAGGAGGTGGTCTGGGGGGGGGGCTTCATGGAAGAGAACTCCCCCTCCCCCATCTGCATATGATGCAAAAGAAAGAAGGGAGGAGAGCCAACTGCTGCCTTCAGGGGGTCCAGGGCAGAGCCCCCCTTTAGCTCAACAGCAACCCTGGAAGGGAAGGCGCTTCAGGGGAGGGTGCGGGAGTGGAGAGTGGCCACTCCTGTTCACTCTGCCCCCCCCCTTCCTTCCTTCCTAGGGAGGCCCATCCTGGCTGCTTGGATGGGGAGGGGCCGGTCAATATTGACTCTCGGAAGAGGCCTGGGCATGGAGGGGGGGGGGGCAGCAACAGTACCCTGCTGGGCTTGGTTTGTTGGCAGGGGCTGCTGCACAAGCATTGAAATGGGGGGAGGGGGGGAGGAGAGAGTGTGGTCCGGACGGTTTCTCTTTGGAAAGCAGAACTGACCCAAGGCAGACTTTCCTGCTGCCTGCAAGAGGGAGTGGGGGGCTGGCTGAAATGGCGCACTCTGAAAGTTCAACAACACACACACACACACACCAGCTGCAGGCGCCCTGCCCTGGTCCCTCCCTAAGCAGGAGCTGTTGCTGGCTCCCCCAGCTCCAGGGTCGCTTGGCAGCGCGAAGGGCAAGGCTGGCGACCCCAGTAGGGCTGTTGGAGGGGCTCCTGAGTGGCCCCCGGCTTCCCCCTTGCCAAAGGGACAGATCGGTCCTGGGGATGATGGGCTGCGCCATCCGAGCGGCAGAACGGCTGCCCCGGACTGAGCGGGATCGAGCCAGACCTCTGCCAAGGAGGACGGCTGGGTGGCCGGACACCCGCGGTGGGCCACGAGTGGGGAGGCTGAGGGGGGGCCGGTCAGCTTCCCGGCCAGCCACGCCTTGGCCCTCCCTCGCGGCACACGAGCTCCGTGTGAACCACTCCGCCCCCAACCTATGCCCGCGAGGTGTCCGGCAGCCCGCCGGTTGGTGACCAGCCGCTGCTGGAGCCCGCCGAGCCGGAGGGGCAGGAAAGGGGAGGTTCCCCCTCCGCCGGGATGCCGCCGGCTAGCTGGCCTCGCCCTCCCTGCCCAAGACCCCGGCAGGAGAGGGTCCCCCGCGCCCCTCCGAGGATGGCCGTCGCGCACCCGGCGCTGTCGGGGCTCCTCCTGGCCCGGCCCGGGAAAGCCCCCCCCCCCCGACCGGCGCCCCCCTGGGGAGCCCGGGGAGGGATACGGGGGGACCCGCGTTGTCAGGGTCCTGGGCCTCCTGGAAGGGGCGGGGGGAGGCCGCGGGACTCCCGAAAGGTCTGTGCCCAAGGCCAGCCCAGGGCGCGTGGGAAGAGGGCGAGGGTCCCCGCCGCTCTCCGCTTTGAAGAGAGGCGCTGGGGGCTCTCCCAGTTCCCACAAGGGGGGGCGGGGGGCAGGACTTCCCCCGCTCTCCGCCGCCGGGAGATCCAAGCGGGAAGCGCACCTTTCCCGCCGAATCCGTCGCTTTCCCTTCGTTTCGCTGATCCGCTTTTTCTTAACGCTTTTGCCAGACTCCGAGGCTTCGGGCTCCTTCGTTCCCGTTCAGCCGGAGATCAAACGGGCCAAAGATCTGCTGGGTTTCTGTCATTATTTCATTCCTGGCTGGGCCGGAGGGCGGGGGAGAGGGCCCGCTTCCTTCCAGCCGTCCAGGGAAGCCCCCTCCCCGCTCACCGTCCCTGCCCAAGGTGGCCTCTGCGGGGCGGAAGGAGGGGGAGAGCGGCCGTCCTCTGGCCAGGGACGCCCAGGGGGGAGGACAGGAGCCGGGTTTTCTGTGCATCACCCATAAAAGCAGAAGGAGCTTCCCTCGCAACTTTGCGGCCGCCATCTTGACTTTTTTGACCACTCCAAGGCTGATCTCCTCGAGGAAGGACGCAGAGGTCAGTGGGGTGGAATCCACAGACCCTCCCTGCATTTTTACTTGAAGTGACTAAAGTTAGGGCTCCCCCTTCTGTGGTGCCTGCCAGATTGGGGGGGGGGGGGGGGGGGG
>JAKJMR010000980.1:626980-660268 GCA_024449315.1 Daboia siamensis | reverse complement strand
TCTTTCTTTCTTTCTTTCTTTCTTTCTTTCTTTCTTTCTTTCTTTCTCTTTCTTTCTTTCTTTCTTTCTTTCTTTCTCTTTCTTTCTTTCTTTCTCTTTCTTTCTCTTTTTTTCTTTCTTTCTTTCTCTTTCTTTTTCTTTCTTTTCCTCTTTTTTTCCTTTTTTCTTTCTTTCTTTCATCAGAAAATGGGATATTGCAATTTTTTTTAAAGCTCATCTTAGAATAACTGAACCATATATTTCAAAGATTCTGGAGCACTGGGGAACTATCAAAGGACTGGAAAAGAGCTGATGTAGTTCCCATATTCAAAAAAGGGGGGGAAAATTGATCCAGAAACTACAGACCTATCAGCCTGACCACAATACCTGGGAAGATTCTAGAAAAGATAAGCAATGAATCAGCAAACATGTAGAGGCAAACAAAGTCATTACCAAAAGCCAACATGGGTATGTCAAAACATATCATGACAGACAAATCTTATTGCATTCTTTGACCAAGTGACAAAATTAGTGGACTAGAGGAATGCTGTGGATATTAGCTTGGACTTTAGTAAGTCATTTGATAAAGTAGACCACAACCTACTACTTCATAATATAGAAAAATGTGGGTTAGACAGCATCACCACCAGATGGATTCATAGCTGGCTGACCAGCCGTACTCAGCATGTAGTCCTCAATGGAACGGCATCTACATCAAGGGAAGTGAGTTTTGGGGTGCCCAGGGCTACGTTCTGGGCCCAGTACTCTTCAACATTTTCATCAATGATTTGGATGATGGGATATATGGGGAATCATCAAATTTGCAGATGACACCAAGCTGGCAGGAATAGCCAACACTCCAGAAGATAGGCATAAAATACAGAAGGATCTTGACAGACTTGAAGATTGAGCTCTGTCTAACAAAATGAAATTCAATGGTGAAAAAAGTAAGGTTCTACATTTAGGCAAGAAAAACCAAATGCACAGGTATAGGATAGGTGGTACCTTGCTCAATAGTAGTAACTGTGATAGGAATCTCAGAATCCAAATGGACAATCACTTAAATATGAGCCAGCAGTGTGCTGCAACTGCCAAAAAAGCCAACACAGTGCTAGGCTGCATTAACAGAGGGATAGAATCAAGATCACATGGTGTTAATACTACTTTACAATGCCTTGGTAAGACCACACTTCAAATACTGCATCCAGTTTTGGTCATCACGATGTAAAAAAGATGTTGAAACTAGACAGAGTACAGAGAAGAGCAACAAAGATGATCAGGGGACTGGATACTAAAACATATAAGGACCGGTTGCTGGAATTGGGTATGTGTAGTTTAACGAAGAGAAGAGTGAGGGGTGACATGATAGCAGTGTTCCAATATCTCAGAGGTTGCGACAAAGAAGAGGGAGTCAAGCTATTGTCCAAAGCACCTGAAGGTAGGACAAGAAGCAATGGATGGCAATTAACCAAAGAGAGAAGCAACCTAGAACTAAGGAGAAATTACAGTTAGAACAATTAATCAATGGAACAGCCTGATTACAAAGCTGTGAATGCTCCAACACTGGAAGTTTTTAAGAAGAGAATGGATAAACTTTTCTCTGAAATGATATAGGGTTTCCTGCCTGAGCAGAAGTTGATGACCTCCAAGGTCCGTTCCAACTTGCTGTTGTTGTTGTTGTTGTTATTACTTGCCGCATGGCAATTTTTATTTCTGGTAGCTGCTGTCCGCATCTGCTCTAATGGCTTTTTTTTATTTTTCACCCATTTTCACTTAGACACATTTAAATTTTTCCTCAGGTGCAAATTCAATTCATTTATTTCTCCCAAGATTTTATTTCTTATAAAATTTTAAAAGGAAATATATGATCTGGAGCAATTGTGGGCAAGGATATAGCACTTGTCACGAAACACCTTCAGCCAAATACATATTTTCTCAAGACTGAGTGGCTTTTGCCACATGAGCCTAGGGGGAAATATGCTTAAAATATGCTGCTTAATAATTTCAAGCAGAAATCTGCAACAAAGTGTGAAAAAGAATGCCGGAATGAAGAATATTACTTTAGCCAAAACTATGCAGCTGAACTTGAAGACATTCTAAACATTTCTAGAGTATAAATAATTCATGTGTTTAACTTTACCATCCTATTAAACTTTGTTTTACTATTGTCTTTCTGTATATCCATTTTTTTTTCTTGGAAATATAGACATTTAGAGACAGTAAAAAAAGCTAAGAAGGAAATAAAAGACCAAAAAACATTGTCTCCAGAAGTCAATACTCTGATAAGCATGGATTAACATTAGGCAAACAATCAAGGAGAAACTAATACCCTGATCAAGGAACTAACAAGGAGAAAACTTCACAACAAAAAATGGAAGGCCAAGTTACTGCCTATAAATAGAGAAGAAACCCCAGTCATCCCCACTGATGATGTTATTTGGTTGGGTAATGAAACATATGCAAGCAAACAACTGAGTTCAGAGAGCATCCAGGACTCCATATTTCAATCCTGAGCTCAGATATTCTCTTTTATTGGAATAGTTTTTATTACTGTACAGAGGACAATGATGTTATCACAACATGAGACAATATCAAATTATTTAATTTTTGTTCTTAGGCTTCTAAGGCTGCCTTTTCTATCCAAATTGGTTTTTAAGAAATAAACTCGGTGAAGCAAAGCCACTATATTTGAACAAAGAATAAATACTTTAAATTTCACTGAATGTGGTTCCTAATAAATACCTGAAAATAGTATGATGGCTTCCCCAGATGCCTCTCTAGACACCAATTCTGAAGAGGAAGAGTCAGTTCCAGGCACATCAGAGGGAACATGGAGGAATGTCCAGAGGTTGCCAGAGGCTCCAAGTCAGGAGTGGAGAGGCCAAGCGTTATGGAGCAATTGCAAGAGGGAGTAACTGGACAAGTGGCTGGCTGATCTAGGGACAGAAGGACACAGCTGCAGCTGGGAATTCCCCAGGCTTCAGTTGAACAGCATGCAGCTGCAGCTGCAGCTGGCCAGTGGAGATGAGGAAAAACTGCCTCCTCTTCCTGATCCAAGATTGCTGAGGGCTAAGAGGAGGCAGGTACAATGAATGTCAGCCAATCTATGTGTGAGGTGGCAGCCTCACCCTTCTTGATAGAGTGCACCAGGCAGCAGCTATTTAGCTCAGCAAGTGGAGTAAAACAACACTGGGAAGAACACATCCATTTCTTCTCCTTGAATTTTTCAATCTCTGTGTTTCTTGCCTTGAATGTCCTTTCCTGACTTAGACTGTGTACCTTGCTTGCGCCTTGACATCTGGGCTTGCTTCATGGATTTTGCCTTTGCTTCATGGACTTTCCTTAGCATTGCCTCTGCCTTCAGGACTTGTCTTGCCTGGTGGACTTATGTTGGGTTTGTTCCTAGACTGAACTGTGAACTCTTGGGAGATTCTGTGGTTGTTGGCATGGGAATTTCTGGAGAAGATTATTTGGGAAAGCCTCAGGCAAAACCTTTACCCCACCTGTGATGTGTGCATATGTGAATGGAATCAGGACACTTATCTTAATAGCTGGTGTTTCCATTTAAATGGAACTGAAGAGCCAAACTAGGAGTTGGTTTTCATTTGACTAGCTGACTCAGGAATTCTGGGAGTTGAAGTCCATGAGTCATAAAAGAGCCAAGGTTGCCTACCCCTGGACTAGTCTATTGCCTAACAGTCACACTGCTGCTGCCTGGTAGTATTCATAGATCTACTGAAACTGGACTGCAAAGCACCAGAAAGATACAGAAAAATGTTGTTGCTAATAACTACCTAATGATGGAATTTTTACAACTCAGAACCTTTAGTACTATAAGTATTCATTTATATGAAAGTTGGCTGTAGACCTCAGTTCTTCCAAATATTGTGGCACAGATGATACCTTACAATTTCCATAGACTGCATTATCACAACATGATGTGCTAATTACTCACAGATTGGTCACTGGCGATTTTCAAGAAGAGGCTAGACCAGACATGTCAAACACAAGGCCCGGGGGCCAGATCCGGCCCGCGAAGTGGTTTCATGCGGCCCACGAAGCCATCCTGGAAACAGTGAGGGAACGGCCCCCACTGCCTTGGCCCTGGCCCAGAAATCCTCCTTCTGCCAGACACCCTCAGATCTGTCCCACTCCTGCCCAGGCCCCCATTGGCATCCTTGATGCGAACGATGTAGAGCTGGCCACGCCCACCCAGTAGGCCATACGCACTCTAGCCACGCCCACCCAGTAGGCCACGCCCACCCTGGCCATGCCGACCCGGCCCCTTGAGGGCAACCACAATGCTGATGTGGCCCTCAATGAAATTGAGTTTGACACCCCTGGGCTAGACAGTCACTTGTCTGAGATAGTATAGGTTTTCCTGCTTGAGCAGTGGGCTGACTAGAAGACCTCCAAGTCCCTTCCAGCTCTATTCTATTCTATTATGATAAATTATTAAAATTGGCAGTTTGCTTTCACACAAAATTTGTACTTTCATGAAATGGTGTTTCTATTTGTAGATCAGAATTATTTTTACAGATTTTAATATTTCTGTAAATTGTGATGACTTATAATGTTTTGACTCTCTTTATCCATTTCCTACATTTCTTCTTCAGTAACAAAAATAATAAAATAAACCTTTTGTGTTATGGTCATATTTATATAAATTGTCAGTCATGGTAATAGAGTTCAAGGAAGATTATGGCGATTGTTGCCCTGAAGGCAACATTTTTAATATGTGAAATTACAATGAAAATAATGAAATACTAAGATTGTTATCTCAGTGTATATTAAAAGCAATTAGGAAGAAGGAATAATATTGAGTCTCTCTGTGTAATTTAGAAATTTTTCAATCAACAAAAAGAATCAGTCAGGTTGGGCAAAATCCAATGCTAGCAAATTTGAACCATTTGGTGATAGGAGTGTATTTTCATTTCAATCTACAGGAATGTGTGTGTGTGTGTGTGTGTGTGTGTGTGTGTGTGAGAGAGAGAGAGAGAGAGAGAGAGAGAGAGAGAGAGAGAGAGAACTACAACTTTTGCAAGACTTCATCACATTCACTCTTAGTGGATAGAAAGAGCTATAGTGACCCACTTCTAGGATTCTTTGTCCGACTGTTTAAATTGCATAGAAGTACACATTTCCACAACTAATCCTAGAATGCAAGTTATTTAATTAGTACCTTTAAAGAAGCAATATTTGTATTGTTTTGGAACTCAATGCAGTCCAAAGAAGAAATCTTTGAGAATGTTAATTGGGTAGTAGGAAAAAGCTCATGCTAAGCTCTTCTGTCTCCTCCCATATGCCCATGGGAACTAGTGCAGTGTATACAGCTCATCCTCTTTCTCAGCACACAAAATCTCTTCCAGATATAACATATCCAGGAACATAGGGGAAGAGGGAAAGTAGAAACATATCCAGAGATGCAATATATCATTACATTGTAACCAAAAAGAAGGATGCTGGAAGGAATTCCAAAACTTGTTAAACACTATGGCGCAGTACAGACCATGGTACCAACTGCAGCATTTTTATATTGTGCAATATCTGAAAGTTAGGAGTAGTCAATAATATACTTCTTGTTCCAGTTAATAGTTTATTTTGCAGTTTTGTTTCCATGGACTTAGTTCAAGCAAAATTCAGACAGAGGTTGTTTGTTGTCTTTGTTTTTAATAAACAGGATTTGAGAATTAAGCAATTCTTCCATAGAAATCAGTGTAGTTGTTAAAATGCTTCTTTTGATTACATTATATTCCATCTTTCTTTTAGTAACAAATACCTGACTCTTAATTACATATTCAAAAAAGACATAAGTCTACACAATT
Source organism: Daboia siamensis (assembly GCA_024449315.1). Lineage (NCBI taxonomy): Eukaryota > Metazoa > Chordata > Lepidosauria > Squamata > Viperidae > Daboia > Daboia siamensis. The sequence continues at coordinate 654,464 of JAKJMR010000980.1, read as the reverse complement.
TTTCCTTCACTGAAAACATGTTTATACTTTTTATAGGCAATCTCTCCAAGTACTGAACTTGTTCCAATAATGGAGACTTTTTGACTAAGGATTTAATTCCTTCCCCACAGATGTGAATGAGTGTGAAGCTGAACCCTGCAAGAATGATGGTATTTGTACAGATCTGGTAGCTAACTATTCCTGTGAGTGCCCAGGTGAATTCATGGGAAGAAATTGCCAATATAGTAAGTATACCCTAAACACACAGTTTTCACCCTGATTCTTCTAGTGCTAGTGTGTAACTGTTAAAAGTAAATATTTATGAAAAAGGATCAAAAATCAATATTTAAATGAAGATAACATAAAGCTGGCTGAATTAATACAATCTCTTTTAGCCAGAGTAGATTTATAATTACTCTCTATAGAATAACTCAGCAGCTTTCTCTACATTCCACTATTTTAGTAGAATAATTTTTATAATCATTTTCAGAGTTCATGCAATTCTGCATTTTTTTTCCTCATCTTTTTCTCTTGGTGAAAAGGAGAGAGAGAGAGAGAGAGAGAGAGAGAGAGAGAGAGAGAGAGAGAGAGAGAGAGGTGGGATTCAGCCAGTTTGCACCAGTTTGCACCAGCAGAACCAATAGCTAATTTTTTGTTGCCCAGGCCCAGAATGGACTTCCGGAAGCAGCATCCACACAGAGAACCGGTTGTTCACATATTTGAATCCCGCCACTGGAAGATAGATAGATAGATAGATAGATAGATAGATAGATAGATAGATAGATAGATAGATAGATAGACAGACAGACAGACAGACAGACAGACAGACAGACAGACAGACAATAGATTGATTTTGTATAATCATGTTTGTGATTATATTATGTATTCATCTTTTAATCAAGGAAGGAACAAAGCAATATTTACCGATTGCTCTTTCATCATTATCATTCTTATTTGGAAATGTTAAAAGGAAATAATGGATATCCTTATTATGAAAATTTATCATTTGTTCTGGTCTTTGGAAACAAGACAACTTTAAATCTAAAAGAACTTATAAACTATTTAGAATCATTGTTATTGTATATATGTAGCAAAGAAACATAAATAAATAATCAATCATGGGCTATAAAGAAGCTAATTGGTTACTACATGAATATAAGTCTCAACCGCATTGCTTAAAATTTACTCTTAAGTTTCTATATGAAAAATCGGTAGCTCAGCAGTGGGTGGTCCAATTTTATAAGCCTGAGTTTCATGTGTCATCTTTGATTAAAACTGTCAAAGAAATAGGTTTGATACACATTTTATATTGTACTGCTGAGATCCAAAAAATATTGTCAAAGGGCAAATTGATACCCACACATGAAATATTGGAATATTGGGGTACATTGTATATAAATTATGCTGATCTAAGTGGCAAAACATAAAATCTTTCTTGGAAAATTCTCATATTTTTATCCTTCCATTAACTACAGTTAATTGCAAGGTGAATTTATGATCCATATATAATAAGATGGACAGATGAGCTTATGTCTATATGAGCCAGAGAAATGTTAAAAATCACATTTTAGAAAAATCAACTATAGACTTCTGAAACTTTAGCTCCTGAAATATTAATATTCATTAACTATAAACATAAACTATGGCATATTGAAATGCTAGTGGTAATCTTAGTACAAGATTGTTCTCAGAAACTATAATATTAATGTAGAAAAGTTCCCTTTTTTTCACAAATGTTTAAAGCATGTCAAATCCCTAATTGTGTAGCAATACTGTAATTACAAACACTATCATTACATATATTTATAGAAATAATATAATTGAAAATTATCAGCTATTTATGTAAATTAATGATTTATATAATATATAACATAACATACTATATAATAGATCGCACTCGCTTCTAATTAAACTAAGTTTTTTTCACTATAGCTTAACCTATTTAAACATTGGTAAATATAAGAAATTTGTGCAATTATGGACATCCAACATAAGGTTTATATTATGAAACATATTTTCTATTAAGATACAGTATCTGTTAACTTCATTTTATTCTTGTTTTGAAATTAGCCTGGAATATCTTCAACTCAGGACATTTTTGAAATTTTGTATAAAATGATTGCTTGCAGATCACTGTTAGGAGATTTATATAAGCATTTTTCAAACAAATAAGTTTTAGCCATGTTATCACACTATAGCTCTCAGAATGTCTAGGAAATATAACAAGAAACTATTATATACAATACATAAAAAGTAGAGTAGTTTATAGTTCATTCGTTATTATTATACTTTAGGGGTAGAAGGACTAAAACAAAAAAAGCTTTTACTGCATTCCACATCACACAGATGCTGGAGATAAAGTCCTGGTAACAGATTTTGCAAATTGTAGTTGTTTAGAACTTGAGTTCTCATGAAGAATCAATAATTGTTATATTGTTGCGGAGGGATCACATGTCTCATGCACATTCTAATACAGGGGTGTCAAATTCGCAACATCATGTGACATGTCGCGACGTATCGTGACTTTTTTTTCCATTGCTGCCAATGGGGTGGGCGTGGTTTCACTATGACGCATCCAGCCTGCGGGCCGGCAGTTTGACCTCCCTGTTCTAATAGAAAAGCTATCTTTCCATGCATATGTTCTTTTCCTAAATAGGACAAATGCTTATGTGGTGTTTTTTTTTTTTGGGGGGGGGCTGCACCGTTATTTACCGACTAACAATTGCTCTCTGCAAATTTCAAAACTGGGTAGTTATCTTTTCATTCAAAGTTGCTATGTTCTTTAATCTGATATTTAGTATTTTCTTCACCCATGTTCCTAGATGATTTTTGGAAATCAGTTGTTCTGGGGGTATAAATGTATTGAACCATTTCTCTGTATTAATGCTTCCCTGTCTTACATAAATGAGCACATGGTAACCATAATTATCTTATGCCGTAGCCCCTGAAATATTTATTCACTCAAATCTCATTTGACTAAGCTGTTGAGAATTTGTGAAAGATGATTAAAAAAATCAAGCTAGATTCTCCCATCATTGCTGCATATTCTGGTATTAATATAAAAAATTTCTACATAATCCTGTCCTTCTCCTTCCCCCTCCCTTCCCTTCATATCATTTATGCAGCATTGAATACAACCAAAGAAAGTAAGAGTCATATAATCACATCTATAAAACTATGTGTGCTAGATTATGGTTATTTAACAGATCAAGTTGCATCCAACACCAGCCATACAGTTAGGCAAAGATGTTGAAGAGGAAGCTGTAGCAATATAAACATTGCTTATAGTTTTGCTTTTAAAGAAAAGTTACCACCAATATAGGAAACTGTAGAACTGCAGATTGATGGTTTCACTGAGATTCCATCTCATTTGTTAGATTACGACTGGCATTTACTGTGCCCTTAGATTCTGTCACAATCAATAGTGGGGAAGGTGATAGCCAGTCCTCTGATGAGAAAAACTGAGAACTTTTCCTCAAGCTACAGAGGATGGAAAGCTGAAATAATGTTTCAGCAATGCTAGAGAGATGTTAAAAGCTGCAAATTCTGCATCTTGCCCTTCCTTCTTAAAAGTTTCCTTAGACCCAATAGAAAACAATCCTGTTGCTGATCCACAAGTAAGATTAAATTAACAGTTATTTTGACTTCTGACATGGGGTTAGGGCAAGGGTGTCAAACTCACGATGTCACGTGACGTGTCATGACTTTTTTTGCCATTGCCAGCAATGGGGTGGGTGAAGTTTCGCTATTATGCATCCGGCCCATGGGCCGGCAATTTGTCACCCCTGTCACCTCTTGCCTAAGTGGCAAGAAGAAATATATCTGTTCTTAGGCAATGGGCTTTTCTTAATATGTGTTCTGTAATGTCCAGTTTTGGGATATCTCCTTGAGTGTTTCATTATCATTTTGAATCTGGCTAGCATTTATAATGTTTGTGTAATTCTCTTCAATCTCACCCTTGAAACGCATCTCATTCGTGTACTAAATATGTTTCTTTAACAATACTTCACTTTTATGTTGGATATTTTTTCCAGAAACACAATAATATACAAGAATTGATTAATTTTGTGCTATCAAATAAGTACCAGCTGTTAAGCGACCAAACAGATTTTACCCATGACATGTCTTTTAGGTCTTTCAATGATACACTCATTGCCACTATTGCTAAATTCATTCATCTTGCTGGTGGTTGTCTTTTTATTCTCTTTCCTTCTACCTTTCCCAGCAGTAGAGCCTTCTAGGTCTAGGTCTCTGCATAATGTGTAAGTAAGATAGTTTTAACCTAGTCTTTGTGCCACAGTAGTTTGATGATTACTGTTATCTCATCATACATTTATTCGAACAAGCCGGCTTGGCCTGATGGGGGATGGGGGTTTTTATTGTTCTTAATATATGTATTTATTGTTCTTAGCTTGGGCATTAATGTTTAATTCTTTTTAACTTTTGTATTTTTGTATTTTTATATGTTTGCCCTGTTCACCACCCTGAGTCCTTCGGGAATAGGGCGGTATATAAATAAAATTATTATTATTATTATTATACTTTGATGATCCATTATTGGTTTTCTTGATTGATGAACAAAATACTCGATTATAGGCTGCTGCATTTCCTTTGGATTAATCTGTCAGCAGCTAAATGTGAATAAGAACCAGGGCTGGTTTTAAGTTAAGAACAAATAGGCACCAGCTTAAGGCACCAAAGCTTAGGGGGGCCCTCTTTCAAAATCATTCTAAAATGGAAATCTTTATTTCAATGGGAAATGGCTTCATCAGTCAATGTAGGTGCCGTATATCTTTGAGCTGGCCTTGAAAGGAGCAAATGAACATCAAACTCAATAATCAGTGGAACTAGATCTTTTTTTTTATTTTTGCCACAGTATTATCAATGAGTAGATAGATATTGTCTTGACTAATCTACCATTAGCATTAATCTTCTGTTAAAATGGAGCTTCCCATTTTTCACAATTTCAAAAGGGAGAATATAACATTCTGAGACTTTCGTATATTTTAATAAATGTGACTGACAACTTTTCTAAAGTCACCTCATGCAGAGTAAGGTCTAGAACATAAATTACTAACCCATTTCACTATCGTATCTTTATCTGAAAAAAGGTTTCATCCTAGGATTGCTTGGAATATGAGTTCATTTCCCATAGGGACACTTGGCAAAAATGTAGTTATTTTTTTATGCTCCGCAATGTTCTTTTCTTCAGACTGAATGTAAGGCTGCACATCACAAGTGCTGCGTGATTGCTATCATCTGAATCAGACAGATAATGTTCATCTACTTAGATAGTCTGCCCCTACAAAGATTAGTAATTTCTTGCCAGCCATTATTTCTGAACTTTTTCCCATTTGACTGAAAATTATCTTTATATGTATGTCAAATACAATTTCACTTCCATAATTTTGCTTTGATTTCTGTAACTCCCTGCACAGTTCATCATTTTCATTTGACATAAAAATTCTGTAATTTTATTATATTTCTTTAAAAAGAGAGATAGGATACACACACATACCACTCATGAACACACACATACACACAATGCGTGTGTGTATACATATACAGACATACAATAGGTATTGCAGCTCTGTCATTTAAATAAGAACAATTTGCCTATAGTTCTGCTCTCTACAATTATTATTACACCTCATTGTAGCACTATATTTACTTCTAAAAATATATTCTATATTGTCAGTCTCTACTTAATTTTGTTGAATTGCTGCAAATAATAATATTCTTCCCACAGAATTAATTGAACCCACAAAATTCCCTATTTTTTTTTACTGGCTGATGAAAGGATAATACAAAATAGCTGGTAGAAAGCCATCCTTGCTTCCATAGGCACTCTTTGTCTTTCTATGATGATTGCATATCATTGCTGTGAAGGATCTTCATATTTTAGTAGATTATTGGCATGCTTTCCTTCCTCCCTCCCTCCTCCCTCCCTCACTTGTTTATCTGTATTCAATTGCCAATTCCACATTTTTTAGATTAGGCTTTCAGAATCCTTGGTTTGCTTGCTATTTGTTTTCTTTTAGTTATTGTTTTAGGATCTGATGGAAGAAAATATTTGTAATTATCTAATGTGGTAATGGAAGAAAACCACCAGGCTCAGAAATTTGGTACTCATTTTAAAGTGAAAATTTTGTCCTGGTACTCACTGTTTGTTTGGTACTCAATGCACAAGATGGAATTCTCTGTCTATCAACAAATCTAAGTCTGTGATGAGTTTATTTAATTTATTTACCGTAGTTTAAAACATTTATAAAATCACTGATCTTACACTGAATTCTGTATGGCTTCCAATCAACAATTTGAGTAATTTCAATAACAAAACATAACGCACATATTTATTAAAGGCATAAACATTAAAAACCTGACACCAAAGTTAATGTTCCATCTGCAGTCCCTTGTTAAATCCTTTCCTCCACCTCACCCTATCCCAGCACTTGGGAGAAAAATAGCTTTTAAGCACTCTTTTTGCAGGGGCGGGGGATAGGGAAGATAGAGTTGCATAAGAAGCTCCTTAGCCAAAAGATCGTTGATTTTTTTTTAAAAAAAAAAACTTTGCTGTGAAACTATATGGTAGTATTTTTTATGAACTGTCAATTTCATAAGGAAAGCAAACTGGAAATCAACAGCCAATATAGAAAGGGCTAGATCTCACTGACAATGTTCTAAAATTAGCCAGTGTTAGAGCAGGGCAAGCTATAAATACTCTTCCTTCAGTACCCCATTTCTGGGTAAGAAACAGATTTCTTAGAAGTTTGATATGTACATGTACTAATGAAGAAGCTGAATTTGTACCTGGGCCTAATTGAGTTCCATAAAGGAATTAAAGCCAGAAAATATGTTGTGGGCCAAGCTGAAGATTTTGTTTCCTTTCTCATAAAAGAATCTCAGGGTAGCTGTCCTAGTTTTTTGGGTAGCCAATATCATCCAGCTCTATGAAAAAGATGAAAAAAAACAAACTTAAGTACTTAAAACACTTAACCAATTCAATAGCATTACAGTTGATTGGCCCTTGGTCTTGTAGCAACAACCATAATCTTGGTTTTATAATAATTAACGACAAGTTAATTACCTGATTAAGAATCTCTAAGGCTTTCCTGAAGCAACTGAAGACTATAATAGTATCAGGATATCATTTGCATAAAATAAAATAAGCTGTTGCTCTCCACAAATTTAGAAACGTGTACATTAAAAGTAAAATGCTTCACCAGCAAATTAACATAGAAGTTAAAAAGAAGCAAGAATAAACTATAGTCTTGGAGAACTCTTTTGGGATTAGGACACACCTAGAAAGCTGACTTTCAGTATAACATCTAATTCTTAAGTTTAGAGTTAAGTGTTACAACAAGTAACATAACTTGTAAATTGCAAATGAGTAATAATAAATACATTTTAATTGTAAAGTTGTTAAGTTTATCCCCTAATTTTACTCTAGATATAGAGTGAAATACAAATCTGAAATTAGCAAAGGCTGCCTTTAGGATTGTTTAGGATTTAGTGTTGTATTTTTCAATTAAATATTACAGTACACATCCTTAGTTTACAGTAGAATGCTTCTACAGTAGAGGACAAAGTTCAAGGGTATGCAATTATCTTCCATGAGCATAAGTATAAACCTTGAATACAGGCAAAATGCTTTCTGAATTTTCAGTAAATACATTCAGTCACAGAAGAGAAAAAGGTGCTATTTTGTGAAGTTTAAAGCAGTAGGATCTTCAATCAATTACCTCTGAATGTGTGCAGAACTGAGGTCAAACCAGTAATTCATGGTTGCCAACTGTTTTACAAGGCTGTCAGTGCAACACATAGTTCTCTAAGACTGTTCCCAGAATCATAATCATAAAATTTTATGGTATGATAATACAGAGCCAGTTCTAATGGAAACCTAATGGAAGGGATCTTCCAATATTTTTGAGCATTCTTGTTTATTCTGGCTGTCTGCAGAAAAGATTTTAAACTGTGGATAGAAAAAGGCCAATAATGACCCACTGAAATTATGTTTCTTACGTGGTTATAATTTGAACCAAACTAGCTTTTGCAACGCTCATTCCAGGCCACCTATAATGATCTTTCATATGGTCATTGCTTTATTTCTCCCTAATGCTAAACACTGTAACTGCAAATGAATCTGAAAGACACATTGCACATTGACATGTTTATGCATGAGGGTCATCTATAATCAATTGTATGCTTGCAGTCCGAAAATAATGCTATACTAAGCATGGCCAGAGTTACCTAATTTCACAAAATGAGTTATTGGCAGAAGGAAATCGCAGATGTCTCAAACAGATTTGCTTTTTACATGCCTGTAATATAAAAAATGTGCAGAACTGCTCCCGATGTCTTACCAAGCACTGCTAACAGGATAGAAGAAAGTAATGCATTTAAATTGTCATGCCACTGCAAACAACAAAACAACCCCTTTTGTACCATCAAGTGGTTTCCAGTTTCTAATAATCACATAGATAAATTTTCCCCATGAAGATAGTATCCTTAACACGTTTTTTAAACTCTCACAATGATGCATTCATCATCACTATAATTTAATCCATCGACTTTGCTGCTGGTCTGCCTCTTCTACCTTTCTCAGCATTAGAGCCTTCTCCAGAGAACTAAGTATTTGCATAATATGTTCAATGTGCCTGGTCATTTGTGTGTCAGATGAGACTTCTAAATTGATTTATTCAGTGATCTATTGCTTTTTTTTCTTGGCTTTCCATGGTTTTCTCAGGAATCTTCTCCAACACCAAATTCAAAACGGTCAATACTTTTCCTAAATCTAATTTTTGCTTCCATATAGTGTCATGGACAATACCATGGTTTGCATGATCCTGATATTTCTAGGTATAGAAACATCAAAGAATTTGAATATCTTTTCCAAGGCCTTCATGGCTTTCTACCAAGTGCTAATCTGCAGAGTATTTCTTGACTGGTTTTTCCTTTACTATTGATGACTAGTCCTAAAAGATAGAAGCTATCCAGCACTTTGTTGTCTTCATTCTCAATTCTAAGACTATTTATTCTCTGTTGTCATTATTTTGGTCTTTATTTTTAATTTTAGTGCTATTTTTTCACTGTGCTCTTTGACTTTCGGTGATAGGGCTTGCTGATCCTTTGCATTTTCAGCTATCAGGATAGTATCATCAGCATATTGTAGATTATTGATGTTTCTTCCTTTAAAAATACACTTACCTTCTTCCAATTCCAATTTTTCCCCTTATTATATATTAGCATATAAATTGAATAAATAAGGGAAGAATATATAACCTTGTTGTACTCCTTTGCTAACCTGGAATCAGTCTCTTTTGCCACATTCTGTTCAAAATGTTGGCTTCCTGACTTGTGTATAAGTTTATCATGAGGACAATGAAATGTTCTGAGTTTGCCGTATTTCTCAGCACATTCAGAACCACTTTTGGCAGAACTTTATTTGCAATAAATTATATTTTTGTTGTAGAATTAGAAAAATAGTCACTTGTCAGGTTTCAATGAATTCATCTACATGATTATAATTGGATCTACAATATCATACTGCCATTATGAAGCATCTTATCAAACTAAATGAAAGGGTAATGTACCTGGATTGATCTACAACTTGATACAGTTTAAGCAACGTTTGTTAGAGTGGAGTCTGTTTTCTTAGGTAATTGAAATAGGTCTATGTGTTATTCTTTTCTAAATAATTCATTGCAACTGGGTTTTGGATTTATTGTACACATGCAGCCAGCAGTCCATATAAACTGCTGCCCTCAAATATCTGTTCTTAATGTGATTACCCTCAAATACCTGACTCTTAATGTAACTATAAAGTACTTATTTGATAATTTAATTGATCACTGGTTTGGAAAAGCGGGATTTCACAGTTTTGACAAACCTTTAGGTGACTTTTAGCTTGAATTCTAATGACCCATAAATTCAACAACAAATCATTCAACACTGAAAAATAGTCTATATTATTAAAGGAAGTAAATAAGCATTCTACAAAATTAGTGTCTTAATCAAATTTTAAAACAATAAAAAGAAGCCTGAATTTATATTCTCTGTAATACATACAAACCCAAGAAAGAATAAGAGTAGAATAATAAAGTTATCTCTAGAACCTATGTCAGGTAAAATTGCATGGCAAAGTTTTGCTTTTACACTTATCTCCCAGTTACTGTACAAAGGTTATGCTGCAGTATTTGCTACATTGTTACTAGAGGTTGTAATACAAAGTATCCAGGACTGTGTTCTGGTTTTGATTAATAAATAACATTTAGAGGACCAGTGCAAAAATACAATAAAATATGAGGATTGTACGGGCACACACACACACACACACACACACACACACATTATTGTACACATTATACAATAAAATATATAACGAAATGACTTTATAAGAGAATTCAGTTTAGGACACAATTCTGTGAGTGCATGCTATATATTTTCTATAATGAAAGATAACAGGAAAACTTTCTAATTACATTGTATAGATTCTAAGCAGAATTTTGAATTATTGGTAAATTGGAAAGCCTTATGCCAGGTCACAGAGTCAGCCTGATGTTTAGACTGGATTTGGCATTTTTGTCATATTTATTGGTTATTGCTATGTTTGCTTTGCAATGAAAATTCATGCTTACTCATATTCTAGAAGGTAGTACACATAAACACTATCTCAGCTATTTTTGTATTTTTTCTGTTGGATCTACCATCTTCAAAACTATAGTATCATGATTCTATAGCTTCAGTTTTGAAAGTTCTTGTTTTTCTTCCTTTCTTTTCAATGCCCCCTCCCGGACTTCCTACGCAGAATGCTCTGGACCATTGGGAATGGAAGGAGGAATCATTTCTAACCAACAAATTACTGCATCATCTACCCATCGGGCTCTTTTTGGGCTCCAGAAATGGTATCCTTACTATGCACGACTTAACAAGAAAGGGCTTATAAATGCTTGGACAGCAGCAGAAAATGACAGATGGCCATGGATTCAGGTAAGAGATGGAGCAGAGTATGTGGAAAACTACTAGTCTCTATTGCTAATATGGTTTAGTGATCAGTGCAATTTCTATAGAGGTGCAGACCTGATTGAGATGTTTTTGAAGTAGTTTATGTTGCCCAGAGTCCAATTTCATTCATTCTAAATATATCTAGATTTTTTTTTTACTATACAATTATTAACAGAGAAAGAAAATTATATTTCTTTTCCTTTCTACACTGTTGCTTATTTCGCAAAAGATTCAGTTTATCTGTGATATAATTTTTATAATAAGTATAGTTTCCCTTATAAACTTTTAGGTACATGATACACACCAAGTAAATATGTAATTTATTTTTCTGCCTCCTCCTAATGAGCTGGATATTGAAGCTACCATTCTAATGTGTATTGCCAGGAGGTAATTAGTTGGAACTACAAGCTTGTAATTGGCTTGTGTTTTAAAGGGTCACTAGTCATAGCATTATAAGCAAATTAAAAGGAAGCTCATTCATATCTAAGTTTAAAGTAGTCTATGTAGATTTAGAAATAAATAAAATATTTTCTATGTTCAGCATTTACTGCTTCATTAGAAGCACTGAGACATGTTACTTTAACTCAGATGTGAAATAATTTTATATTATATTTTAATATTCACTATTCAGATATGATCATATTTCTCACTGAATTTTTGTATTACATTTTGCTTTTTATCTCCACAACAGTACTCTTACCTGTCCATTTTCATTATTCCTTATCTAATGTGACCTTTAGCTTTTTACAAAGACATTTACCAAAGATAAGGGTGTAAAAATGGAACATCTCTGTAACCTATGTAATATCAATATGTTTAAGATATCTGATTTATATTTTAAAACTTCCTAAACTGTTTTTCGTAACCCAAACCCTGGAAGTAAAAGTTTGAGCTAGAGACCACAAAGGGATTGGACCATTTACTGTTCTTGGACATGGATTACCCCATTCCCTTTCAATATTGGACCAATTGTTTCAACCAAAATCCACATAATACAATTCCAGTCAGCACACAGAAGACACATATATATACAACTGCTCCAAGTGAGGATGATGAAGACCAGAACAGTTATTTGATCCAGGTTTCCAACTGGACAACACTTTGCTTTGTTCTTCCCTTATAAGCAGGAAAAATGAGTTATTGATAAAGTACACTAGATTCTATTAATATAAGCAAGAATGACAATTTTATCAAAGAAGAATAATACTTTGGCACAGCTTTGGGAACAAAGGAATTAACATTGAATTAATTCACAAATTCTTGTGAATTAATTCAATAGTTCTAAGCAAATTCCTTAGTTCCTAGATCATATACAATTTCTCACAGTTTGGGTATATTTTGGCTTGTTCAAAACCTGAATAAAATTCTCTGGTGACTTTGAACCAAACCTTCGGACTTCAGTTAAGGAATGGAAAATTCTATACTTGTATACAAAAATGGTTTGGTTCTTCATGATAAAAAGTTGACTTTTTATAATAAATTTTATATTTGAAGTCTTAATAACTTTAAAAAGGAGAGAGGAAAGTATAACCTTAAAGTTGTCTAATAAGTTAACATCTGGACCACAAATAATGCGGTCACACAGATAAACTAGCCATTATTTTCCACATTATGGTGAGATGAATCATTGTTTTATTACACAGTAAATTAAAAATGCAGTTAATTTGAATCCTAGTGGTAATTTCTAAACTCATATATATGTGATTACTTATTTACAGTTTTTATATACCATTTTCCAGTATAATTATCAAGGACAACAATTAAAAGCAGCAGTAATGTTAAAAATAAAAAATAAAATGGTACAAAATAGGATCTCCTCCTAAAGTATTGAATACAATGGCAACAATCAAAACCCAAAAGCTCTGTTAAACAATGCTATTTGAACAGTATTTCTAAAACAAATAGACACCACTCAGCCAGGAGGGTGACTGTTCTAGATAATGCACCACATTATCTCTGCTTCCTTCACTAATTTTGCAAATAGGGAGAAGAAAACGTTAAGTAACCTGAAGGAGTTATCTAAAGATATTGGAGAATGAAATCAACTTATAAGACTTCTGATTTATAGGTAGCACTATACCCAAATTGTATCTAAAAGAGCTGGAAGCTAATACATCATCTACCCTATATAATCCTTTGTTTACATGCTATATTGGTTCTCACAGTAGTTGTCTATAGGAAATTATTGCAGCTTTTCAGAAATTTCTAATGCAAAATTTATAAATTTATAAATTATTTTGAATAATCTATTTTGAGGGAAGAAGTTGAAACAGTTTTTGTCCAGGATATGAGGGGATATTTTTACAGCCCTCTGTCTTCCTCATGCAGTATACACATCCTCAATGAAGGCAAGCTGATAGCAATTGTTTTGTTTTTTCTGCAGTTCTCACTATTCTTTGAAGTCTGTGACTGTCTTGTTTGGTTTCAGTGCCAAACCAGAGAGTTATAGAAGTGCAAATGACAGACTCAACAATTCCTTTGTAGAACTGTATCAGCAGCTCTTTGGACAGTTTGAGCTTTCTGAATTGGCACAGGAAGAACCTTCTTTGTTGTGGTTTTTTGGTGACATGTTTGATGTTAAGTACCCATTTTAAATCTTGAGATATTATAGAACCTAGAAACTTGAAGGTCTCTACTTTTGATACTGTGTTGTCTAGCATTGTAAGAGATAGTAGGAATAGGAGGCTGTCTCCTAAAATCTAGCCTAATCCTAACCCTAACTATCATTTCTACTGTTTTGAGTGTGTTCAGTTCAATATTGTTCCATACACACCACAAGGTTAGTTGTTCAACTTGCCATCTGTATGCAGAATCGTCATTGTCTCAAATGAAACCAATCAATGTTGTATCATCCGCAAACTTCAGTACTTTAACAGAGGGATCCTTTGAGATGCCGTCACTGGTATATTGAGAGAAGAGTAATGGAGAGAACATACAGTCCTGGGGTGGGGGCCTGTGCTAATTGTGCAGGTATTTGATGTGATTTTGCCTACCTTCACCTGCTGCTTCCTGTCTGTTAAGAGGCTTATGATCCACTTACAAGTGCGGTCAGGCCCAGCTAGCTGAATTAGTCAGAAGAATATCTGGAAAGATGGTATTTAATGCTGAGCTGAAAATTACAAAAAGGACTGTTGCATAGGTCCTTGAAGATTCAAGATGTTGTATGATGTAGTGCAGAGCCATATTAACAATATCATATGTTCATCTATTTGCTCAATAAGCAAATTGCAAGGGGTCTAACAGCTGGAACTTTGATGGTTTTTAGGTGGGCTACCACTAACTTTTCAAAGGTTTTCATAACTACGGGTATCAGAGCAACTGTAGTCATTCAGTTCCAGCTTTTTGGTTTTGGGGTGATAGTAGAGCATTTGAAGCAAGAAGGAACATAGCACATCTCTAGTGAGCACATCTCAAGCTTTCAATCAAGAAGGAGTTATCTTTTCTGGGCCTGGTGCTTTTCCAGGCTTTTCTCTGTGAAATAGATCTTGCACATCATTTACTGTGGTAACCAAAGATGGGAGTCCCAATTGGATAGTGTCAGTTGTAGGAGGCATGGCTGTTGTTGGTGTATCTGAGATGGAGATGGTGGTGATAGGTGATAGTGGTTTCCTGTCAAACCTACAGTGAAACACTTTCAGGTCATCTGCCAGTGGTCAATTCCCTTCAGCATGGAAAGGGGTTTTCTGCAACCAGTGATACTTTTAAGAGTTTTCCACATATTTGTTGGTTCATTTGTTGAGACAAAATCAGTAGGTGGAACCAGGATATACAATCTCCAACCCAACCCACCCCCCAAATGTTTGGGAACAAATGGAAGACTGAATTTTCTGATCTAAAATCAAGTTACTTTTTTAAATAATTTTTATTAAGACTTTTTACTTAGATAATATACAGATATAGAAATATAAAAAAGAGAAAAGAAAAGTGAAGAAAATAATACAGTTAAAGAAAGAAAAAAGGCAATTAAAATGCAATTTCTTCTCTTATTAACAAAAGTTACAAACCAAACTTATTATCCCTTCTCTCTCAACATTACAATAATCTTTAAATTCTTATTCATTCCACTTTTTCAATCACTAAATTCAAAAATCACAATTTCACTTTTTTTCCATTTTCAGCAAAAAGTCCATAAAAGTATTTCACTCTTTTTTTAAAAGCACTTATTGTTTTATCCCTGACCAAATAGGCCAGTTTTGCTATCACTGCTAATTCTGCTATTTTCACAATCCTCCATTTTTTTTATATTTCAATATTTTTCTATATTTGTGCATATAATAATCTTGCTACATTTACCATATCAAAATCAATTTTCAGTAAGTGTTTTCTAACTGGCTACCCATAAGTCCAAATAAGAAAAGTGTCAGTTTCATTTCAATGCTATTCTTCAAAATTCTTTGTACTATTTTATTATATACAGGGCTTTTTTCCCCATAGAATGCTCAGAACGGCATTCTGGCACCTTTTTTTGCAAAAAAAAACCCCTCCCTTTATTGGCTTTAAGAGTAGGCAATCTTGGCTCTTTTTTATGACTTGTGGACTTCAACTCCCAGAAATCCTGAGCCAACCATGCTGAGGGGAAAGGGAGAGGTTTCCAAGCTGAGCCATGCTGGCTCAGGAATTCTGAGAGTTGAAGTCTTTGAGTCATAAAAGAGCCAAGGTTGCCTACCCTGCACTAGAGGAGGACATTAAAATTATTTACAAGTTTACTTCTTTAGGAACTAAACTTTTAGAATCTAAAACAGCTAATTTAAAAAAGCCAACAGGAAAGAACTTCACATTTTTCATCTGCTTCTGTCTTTTGGAAGGTAAAATTAGATAACAAAATAATCTATTTCCTATGTTAACATCTCTGCAATGAAATCAATAAAGGTAACAGGAAAGAAATGAGAAACATTTTTCTCAATGTAATATGTCTAATTTACCTGATGCTAGAAAAAAATAGTATCTTTTGTAAATACTCTTGAAAACTATTTTGAATCTATAACCATCTATTACAACTAAACTACTTTAAATTAAACAATTCTTAAGAATGAAATATTCTTAATTCAGAGTTTAATTTTACTGTTTGGACTGTTGTGTGTTTTGAAAAATAGATTATTTAGAATCTAGTTACGTTGCACTTCAGTCTTTAAATAATTAACCTAGTATATACATAGCAATATATGATGTTTTCCATAGTGAGCTTAACATCAATAACAACATTTATTTAAAAAGCTAAAATAATTTATGGTGGTATTATCTGTACATTAAAATTTTGTTTAGTCACAAACTTTCACTTTTCACATTCTGGACAAGCAGTGGTCATGTATTCTAGCAAAAGATGTTACATATGTGCATAAGCGTAGTCAGTAGCATATGCCTTTTTAAAAATATCAAACATGCAAAGAAACAAAAATAAGTCCAAAATATCTGTATTGCATCCAGAAATGCCAACTTTGCAACCAATATTTCTCATCCATAACTGTGGCACCCTGAGGATACCTGCATGCATGCAAATGCTTTTGTGGGATCAGTAACACAGCAGGGATTGCTTTTTCCTTCCAGTAAAGATTGCTGGGAAATACCAAACATGGCATTGAGAATTCCAATGTTTGTTACAAATTTTTCTGGATGTGGTTGGAAAGAGGCCTAGAAATGTCAGCACAAATACATCACACTTGCTGAACATGCACACGCAACTAATTACAATCTTCAATTATATGTGATATATCTAAAATGAGATGGGCTGTCTCAACTGCAACTTGCAAACCTGGGCTGATTGCACATAAGGCAGTCTCCCTTAATTCTTTCTTAGCAATCCAAAAGAACTTACACAAATATGAGCTGTCACTACTGTGACCACTCCCTGTGGATGGCTTTGGGTTAGGCTGAAACAGGAAATAAAGATTTGTCCCATGTTTGGGGCCTAGCAAGGTAATCTAAATACTTAACAAACATTTAACATATATGTGTGTGTGTGTGTGTGTGTATGTGTGTGTGTGTATGTGTATATATATATATGTGTGTGTGTGTGTGTGTGTGTGTATGTATATGTATATGTATATCCCTTCATGTTTTTCATATTTCCAACATATATACTTTTATATATCTGAATATAATTCTCTGGTGTCATATATCAACAATATTTTATAAAAAATCTCTCTTAACTTATAACAGAATGTGCATTTTCAGTCCTTTTATCCACATTATCTCCCATTAATTTATCCCATTCTCTCCCAATATTGTAACCAAACTTCATAGCCCATTTTATCATACAATCTTTAACTGTTCCTCTTCTATTTCAAATCCCAACAGAAGTTTATTAATTTTTGCAGTCATATGCTTGTCATATGTACACAATGTGTTTTCGAATTCTATCTTATGTTGTTCAATCCCCATTATCTTTTTATCTATATTAAATCTTTTTCTAACAATTCTATTGGGTTCTTAGTGCTCTCTGAGCTCGATTGTTTTCTTGTAGACATTTCATTACTAGGCTAATGAGTATGTGTAGACAGAATGGGATTTGCTGACTGTTTGTATATAGCAGCTTATCCTACAAGTCTTGTTTGAGGTGTGACTTACTGTAGCAATAGCAATAGGATTTATAAACTCCTCCATAGTACTTTACAAGTTTACAGCAATCTCTGGGTGGTTTACAATGTCAGCATATTTGCCCCTAACAATCTGGGTCCTCATTTTACTGATCTCTGAAGGATGGAAGGCTGAATCAATCTTGAACCCATTAGGATCAAACTGCAGACTATGGGCAGAGGTGGTCTGAAATACTGCATTTTAACCATTACACCAGGGCTTCCTCCTTGAATGTTCCTTTATTAAAGTATTGTTTTCTTCCCTGATTGTTATCTGGTGCTGTTTTCTGATTACATATCTGGTGTTGACTTTGAAGGAAATATGTTCTTGGCAATTTGTTTATATATTTTAAATGGCACGTTTTTAAATATTTACATGCCTTCAGCCATCAGCCATTTGCCCAAGTGCCAGGTGTCCAGGAAGGAATTCTCTACCACTTTTGGATTTGGCTTGACCTAAAGTGTTAACAATTTTTCAGTCAAATCTGTGGTTGAGTATGTCCAATTTTGCTAATTTTGCAAAATTAAGGAGTTATCATTATATCTTGTGACTGCAAATTGGTATTCATGAATGCACTCAAATTATCTTGTACATGTTTGTCCATTGCCTATCCATTGCCTGTTCAATATCCATTCCCAAAGTTTTTTTTTTCTTAAAAAAACTAATTGTCTGTTCCTCAGACAATCTAAAGATTCAGAATAACACTCCCATGGTCTGCAACCAAACTTTGTATTAGGTCTCCAGTCTAATACATTCCTCTCACTGAACAAGTAACTGTCTAAGGTAAAGGAACAATAGCATGAAATTGAAAATGATTTCTTTCTTCATCTCTCCTGTTTCATCTTCCTAATATTTTGACTAGCAGTATAATATAGCAGAAGCTCAAGTGAACAATGGGAGATCTAGGTTTCCTTTTACAGCAATCCTTGGAAGAATTGCTACTTCCATGGCTTCAGGTCTTGTGTCAGACTGATAGAAAAAAAGTAATTTCCCAGTAAAAGGATAAATTGCATTTTAAAGAGCTTATGGTGCTGTGTGGGAGCAGGAAAAAAAGGGTCTTGAACAAAGTTGGCACGAGCTTTTACAACCTCCACCAAAAGATTAATATCCAAGATTGCTTTTGTAGAATACCAGCATATTTTCTGAGTTTATTCTGATTTTTCTACATATTATAAGATATGTTTTTTTACTTAGCCAGGATAGGAAAATTTTCACTGAAAGAAAAAGCCAACAAAATAGCCAGATACAAAATAAGTTTCCCTCCTGAAACTACAGATATTGATCTAGAGGTCAAAGGTAGAAATCTATGGGTCCCTTAGGTTTCACTGTGGGAAAGCTCTTAATATTGTCCTTCCTTTTTCCTTTCTAAGTTTTTATATCTATTCTTTGCTACAGGTTTGGCTTCGGTTTGTAGTTTATTATTATTATTATTTGTGTTTGTGTGTAGTTTTGTTTTATTTGCTCAGGCAATTTAGGGGCAGGGAATCAGACTGGCACTGTGATATCTATTACCTATCGTATTGTTTTGGAGAAAGTGATTTTTGTATTTGCTAGAGCTCATCAATTGTTAATACTTCCTCACTTCTGATTAACGCTTACATCCCTGAGGGTATATTGTGCTTAGTATATTAATTGACTGCTTAGCCTAATGATCCTATGTAAGTTAACTATTTGTTTTCAACCCTAATGGAAAATTACAAATTTAATTTAGAAAAAGGTTTTAAAATATCGGTAGTTCTCACTTAGTGATTGTTCAAAGTTATGACAGACACCTCCCCTAAAAGATACTTATGAACTGATTTTGAAGTTCCAACAGCCATAACTTCCCCCCCACCCACCAGTTACATGATTGCATTTGGAGCACTTGGCAACTGGCACACATGTGTGGTCATTTGCAATCACAGGACCACAATTTGTGTTTTTTTCTTTTGCCCATTTTTGGTATTCACTTTTGGTTTCTGGCAAAAACTGCACATTAGATATAATGTAGCAGCATTTGCATAATGACTGTTGCAAAAAAAAAAAGTTTGTAAAATTGGGTGCAGTCCCACAATGTCCTGTTTAATAGCCACCGTGTAATTCTGGGCTCAGTTTTGGGTATAAGTCGAGGAATACCTATAAGCACATATATATTTATAAATAAAGGGTTCGTGTGATTAAAAAGACATGTCATACTATTACATAACTGTAACCAAGTTCTGATCTCACTACTTTTTTATACATCCTATTTGCAAAATGTGTTTGCTTATTTGATGTAATATACAGGTCATGTTAAGCAGTGTAGCTGTAAGAGTTTTATTTCAAATCTTGTTGAAAAAAGCTATTGTGATCTTATTGTGAAAAGCATTCTTCAGATATGGGCATAAAAACTTAAAATAATTGAAGATCAGACAGTTCACTATTGGAAATAAACACTACTGTGATAATGCATTGAAGCTCTCAATCAGTGATATTTAGCCTCAGCAGTTTTAAGATATAGGTAGTCCTGAACTTTCAACCATTTGTTTAGTGATCGAAATTACGACAGCACTGAAAAATGTGACTAATGACCCTTTTACACACTTAGGACTTCTGCAGCATCTCCACAATGACGTATCAGAATTTGGATGCTTGGCAACTGGTTTGTATTTATGATGATTGCAGTGTTACAGGGTCATGTGATCAACTTTTGTGATCTGACAAATAAACTCAATGGGGAAATCAGATTCACTTAACAACCATGTTACTAACTTAATAACTGTAGTGATTCACTTAACAATTGTGTAAGAAAAGTTGTAAAATGGGGCAAAACTTACTTAACAACTGTCTTGCTCAACAACAAAAATTTTGGATTCAGTTGAGACTTTAACAACTTCCTGTATATGAAGTTCAGCTGCCAAAATTCTCCAGCTAGCATTTCACACTGATCTACAGATTCCATAGATTTTAGACATGCCATAAAAATTAGATGCTCATTCTGCTATTGATCTGCTAGTATTCTATACAAGATTACAGAAAATGTCAAAAGAGAGATAACAAAAGTAGTTTCAGCCAAAATCTCAAATACTATTTGGTGCACACATCTGCACTGTGATATTTTTTCTAAGTAAATGGTAAAAACCAAATTGAAAAGGGGGGGGGAGAATCCTAATTGCAGTGCCAGATTTTCTCTTGAGACTCATCGAGTTTTATATTCCCTTTGCTTGACTCAGTAAAAGCTGCACCCAAACAAAGTGGTTTCAATTTTTAATGAGATCTATATGCCTAATTGTTACTAAGCAAAGGAAATATATATATATATTTGTTTAACATCCATAATTTACTTTGGATAAGGCTCATATATTGCCAAGAGTTTGCTTATGGAGTTAGTTTTCTTTTCTTTTTCTTTTTTTGTTTCTCCAGCTGAAGTCTTCAGATTCTTAACTTTTCTTTTGACAGTACTATTACAGGTATAAGAAAAAAATGTATATGTGCAGGAGTTTTCATATTTACATTGTGCAAAAATAAAATCCAGAAAACACTGGAATTAAAAACCTACAAAAAAATAACAATTAAACACAGAATTTGCAGAACAACAGAGTTGGAAGGGACCTTGTAGGTCTTCTAGTTTAACTCCCTGCTCAAGCAGGCTACCCTATACCATTTCTGACAAGTGGCTCTCCAGTCTCTTCTTGAAAGCTTCCAATGATGAGGCACCCGCAACTTCTGAAGGCAAACACAGGTCAGTGGGAGTAAAATCACAATCAACTCTACTTGGTATTTCAAGGAGAATAGTATTATTTTTGTCCCTTTAACTAATGTTTGTATTTAATTTTTGTTAACACATCACAGTCCCTGTATTATGTATTTATTTATATCAGCAAATTAATTTACCTCCTGTAAGGACCCACCAAGAAAGCAGAACTCTTAAAACAGGCATTGTCTCAAAAGGAATTTTTATTAGGGGTTAGTGACAGTAGGGAAGTCAAGACAAGATCTGGGGGAAATCCCACCTAAACAGTATAGTTAAACAAGCAATCTTCCTCCTCCCATCAAAGTCATAGAAATTCAGCCAATCCACAGGTGGCATGATGTTTGGGTAAGTCCAGTTTTGCTTCTCCTGTCTCCCTGATAAGGGAGACACATTCTTTTCTCAAGTGGATAGAGGTGGGAGAGGAAAAGTAGAAAGCGAAAGTTATCCCAAGCAAAAGCAAATCCCCTCCTCTCCCAGAAGAATGGCGGCCCCAAACAAGAGCACATATGCCGGGAAAACAATAAGGATTTGGGACCTGACACCTCCCTTGTGTAGAAGGGCTATTGTGGAAAAGATACACAGAAGCCATAGTCAAAACAGGATCTCAGTCAAGGAAACCAAGAAAACATGAGGGAAAAAAGAACCCCTCATGATTGCCCTTTCTTGACTCTTGTTTAAGAGGAATATCAGATTCTGTTATTATAGCCTATATAAATAAAGTTATACCGCAGTATTTCTTACAACTTAATATGGGCTTCTGTCAGAAAGCCTGATTTCATTTTGTTCAGATTCCCAATGATTCATTTTTTTATTTTTATTTTTTGCCCCAACCATTTTTTGAGCAACTAAGCATTGTCTGACTAGTGAGTATACTCGGGACTTTATCAGGCTATTACAGTTTTCCCATAGACAGAATAAGCAATTTCCAGTCCATAGGAGACACACAACCAAAACCTCTTTTGTTCTGGCCAGAAACAGAAACCCCAGAGTTAGCAGTATTGCAGTTCAGCAACAAAAGACTTAACAATAAATTTCTTCCCAATGGTATGTACATTTAAAATAGGCTTAATGCAGCTTTCAAAAAAATTCAGTTCTGCAACATGCCATAATCCAAGCTACTTCCCACATTACACATTAACACATCCCCTGCTGTAGCCTTCCACAGCTATAAAAAACATGTATAAAAAAAATACCTCTACAGCAATGTTGGGATTAAAAAACACTTTCTCTGGGTTCATTCCAAGCTGGAAATGAAGCACATCAGACAATTAGTAGAAAGTACAAAATATGTTTATTTCACTTGCTTTGAGTGGATAGCTATGCCCACATCTCTTTGTTTCTCCTTTTATAAGGTTATGAAGTTTAGAAATTTAGCCAGTTATTACCTTCATTGATTTTCAAAACCAGAAAATAACTGAAAAGGTTTAAAAAAGAAAAAAAAAGATAAAGAAGACAGAGGTGCAAAAAGAAAAGAAAAAGTAAAGAAA
Source organism: Daboia siamensis (assembly GCA_024449315.1). Classification (NCBI taxonomy): domain Eukaryota; kingdom Metazoa; phylum Chordata; class Lepidosauria; order Squamata; family Viperidae; genus Daboia; species Daboia siamensis. Next base: position 631,709 of record JAKJMR010000980.1, on the reverse strand, counting down.
GCAGAAAAAGAATGACTTCAGACTTTTTTTGTTACAAAAAGTACATTAAACTTTATGAATAGAGGCAAATATATATGTCCCAGGATAATGTTGCAGGATCCAATCTGGATTGGTCACCACAACCAGAGATTTAGTTTTCCAACTTTTGTACTGCTAGATACCATTCTGGTAGAGACAAGTTCCCTGAGGATGGGCTCCATCATGAGTCCAAAAACTTGGAAGGCTAAACATCTGGTCTTAGTGACCAACCCAGATTGGATCCTGCATCAAACTTTTATGCTAAGGTTAACATTTGTCTACATTAGTTTCTTACAAAAAAAATCCAAAAGTGGTTTCAAGTGGAAATGAAATTATTCAGTCTTTTCTTTAATCAAAGCTGTCGAGTTCACCATTTCTGTCAAATCCATCAGCTTCATCATTCATTCTTCCATTGTAAATATTTGTAGATCCTTCCATCTTTGTACATATAAAAGTCTTGCTGCTGTTGTCATATATAAAAGCAAATTTCCATATTTCCCTTTGTTTGACCATTAAATTCAAAAGAAAAATCTTTGGTTTCAATTTACCTTCACCTTTAAAATCTTCTGGATCAAAATACATACTAGATCCCAATATTTTCTAGCTTTTTTGCATGTCCATCAGAGATGGAAAAAAAAGTACCTTCAGTTTGGTTACATTTCCAATAAATATTTGAAGCTCTCTTATACATTTTTGACAGTTTATCCAATGTCATATACAAAAAATGCATAATTTAGCCAATCATTATCAATGGAATGGAATGTGTTACTTATTACAAACAAAGGTTTACCTATTTTAGAGTGAAGGCAGATACCTCTTTTTATATGGTGTCTCTATCTAGAGCCAAAGCAGATTTTTTTAATCAGCATTTAACTAAAATGGGTATTTTTCTATGCATAAAATATATATTTTTCTTTATATAGGTATGCATGCGTTTTGGTAAATGATATCTCTATTGTTCCTAATGGAGAATGCAAGTCTTATACAATGAAACTACTGTTGCCTATTTACTACTCCCTATATAATCTTTAAATGTATAAAAAAAAAATTACAACACCAACAACTTTGTACATTTTCTTGTAAAGAAGTGCCGTACTGTTAGAAATTTGAACCTTGTCCACATTTTTTGCACATGAATATTTGTCATTTTGCATATGTAAGTAATAATATTCCATTAGATTTTTTTAAATTGCTGTCACAGATGTATTGTTTCAAAAAAACCTGAAAGTAGATACACAATCCCTATCCTGTACAGTGAATATATTTGGAATCATACTTTCTATCTTCATATAAATGTTATCTTTTATTAACCATATGGATTAATATAAATTTGTACCCTGAATAACCCATGTACTTTATGTTTGGAAAGAGAAGGCCATCTATAATAGTTAAATCTTGAGCTTTTTCAGATAAAAATAGAAGTAAATATTGTCTCTGTTCACCATTTTTAGTCATGTTTTTTCTACCCTGTGCCTAGCATATAAATAAGGAAAATTAATATTGTAAATTATATCGCCAAATTATTATTTGAAGTATAATAATTAATGTTTCCTTTTTTGCTAAACATAGTTAGGCTGACTATCAATAATTTATACATTAAGTGTATTTTAAATGATTGCAGAATTCCATAAAATCTGCAACTGAGTGTGGGCTTTGTGCTGAGGCTGCTGTCTAAACATTCTAGACGTTGAATAATTCATATCTCTCCATTAATAGAATTCTTAACAACTACCTTTGGGAGTAAAATAATAACTTAATAAGAAGAAACAAGCCAAGCTAGTTTTTAGTCTGTCTAATTCTGTAAATTCTCAGAAGCACAAAATGAAAGCCAAATGAGTTGTCTAGAAAAATGTTGCGACTTTTGAAATATGTTTATTCTTACTTTAACCATCTATATGATAATCCAATTCCACTTATTATTTCTTGCACTAAAGACACAATAGGTTTTACACAAAGATGAACACCTCCATCTGTATCAGAGAAATATCTAGCAAGTTCAGTGGGTACCAAAATAATATAAAATCATGGATACAAAAAGTATATCTAGTATTTTCTTGTCTCTCTGTCTCACACACTGTCATGGTTCCAATAGATGAAACCCATCAAAAGAACTTCAAGGCAAAAATTCTTCTTTAAAGAACATTTTATTCAGGAAACAAAGTATCGGCACTATATAGTTGAACCCAAAAACTAAATTCCCTTCCCACAGATACAAAGTAACAAAGTGCAATTCTCTCCCCCAATAAACTGTCATAAATCACATTCGCCAATTAGCCTAAAATGCCGGGTTTCTCCCCAGCTCTTCAGCCTGCCAAAACGTTATCAGCTCATCCTTGTGTTCCCATAAAGTAGCGTTATTATTATGGCTAGCTGAGCTCAAGCGTTCATCCCAACCCCCTTCTGCACCTGATTTCTAAATACCAGGAAAAACATGTTAAAAGAAAAGAGAAAATGGCTGCAATTTTCATCAGTTGTCAGAGCAGGAACATCCAACGTTTACAGGGTTGACACTCACTTTCTCTCTCTTTCTTTTTTTCTGGTAGGAGATATGTCTTTACATAATAAAATAGTGAAAATATTGACATTCAAAGAGATCTTTAAAATCTTTTCCTTTTTCTTAAAAATAATATACTTTCTGTTTAAATTTCATCAGTGATACCTAAGATTAGTTTTATAATGTTTGCAACTTTATCCTCCTCATCATCATCATTATAAGAGTTGAAAGGACCTTGAAGGTCTTCTAATTCATTGCCTGACATTGAGAATAATCAATCAGTGGAATGGCATCTATATGGAGGGAAGTATGCAGTGGGGTACCTTAAGGTTCTGTCTTAGGCCCAGCATTCTTCAATATCTTAATCAATGGTTTAGATGAAGGGATAGATTGGGAACTCATCAAAACTGCAGACTAGACTAAGCTGGCAGGAATAGCCAACAATCCAGAAGACAGCCTTAAGATTCCAAAGGATCTTCACAGACTTGTACACTGGGTTCTATCAAACAAAATGAAATTCAGTGATGAAAAAAGTAAGATCCTACATTTAGGCAAGAAAACCTAATGCACAAGTATAGTATAGGTGGTACCTGGTTTAATAGTAATAACTGTGAAAAGGATCTTGGGAGTCCTAGTGGGCAATCAGTTAAATATGAGCCAGCAGTGTGCTGCAGCTGCCAAAACAGCCAATGCAGTCCTAGGCTGCATTAACAGATGAGTAGAATCAAGATCGTTGAAGTGTTAATATTGCTTTATAATATCTTGGTAATACATTTGTAATATTGCATCCATTTTTGGTTGCCACAGTGTAAAAAAGACTGTAAAAAGAATACATGCAACAGCAACAAAGAAGATTAGAGGACTGGAGGCTAAAGCATATGAAGAAAGTTTGCAGGAATTGGGTATGTCTACTTTAATGAAAAGAAAGACTAGGGGTAACATGATAGCAGTGTTTCAATATCTAAGGGGCTGCCACAATGAAGAGGGGATCACACCTATTCTCCAAAGGACCTGAAGGCAGGACAAGAAGCAAGGGATGGAAACTAAACAAGGAGAGAAGCAACCTAGAACTAAGGAAAAATTACCTAACAATTAGAACCTTTAATGAGTGGAATGAGTTGCCTCCAGAGGTTGTGGATGCTCCAACACTGGGGGTTTTAAGAAGAGATTGGACAACCATTTGTCTGAAATAGTATAGGATTTCCTGCCTGAACAAGGGGCTGGATTAGAAGACCTCAAAGGTCCCTTCCCTGTTGTTGTTCATAAATGATAGAATGTAACTATAGTAGACATTGATCTATTTTCTGTGAATGTAAATGTTAGAAATACCTTTGTCTCCTGTGCACACATACAGCACATGTACAAGCATATTAATTATTTAGAGATTCTAGGGAAAAGATAATTATACAGTTTGAAATATTTCATCTCAGTTCAACACATGAGATATTATTCAAATACTGTCTCCACATAAAATGCAAGATCTAACCCAGAAGGGAACTGAAATTTGAAGAAAGAAAATAAGAACAATTGACAGTAATGTTTTAGCCAAACATCCTCCAAAAGCAGAATGACTGGAATGGGAGAAGAATTCGGGGCCAGATAGTGCTGATGTAACAGCATGGTTCTATATTTAATTGCTTCTGCTGTAGAAAAAGCTGAACAAGATAACTGAAATGAAAGGTAAAGAATCACAGCTACTAGCTGCTCAGTTGCAGTTTTGTTTCATTTCTGAGGTAGAAGGAAAGGAGATCTACCTTTTTCTCTACTTACAAATATATCACATATTACAGTTCTGTAAAGGTTTAGTGTTTAAGGTTTCGTGCATACAGTATTTTTAATTTCTACATTTCAGGTATTTTTTGGTTGCCAAAATAAATTATTCACCAGAATAACAGGTCTCCTGTGATTCCCAAATCCCAGGGCCCAAGTTACAAGTCAAATTTTAATAATCTGAGTGGCTGCCAACTGTACCTCTAATGTTAAGCTCAGCATTTGTGGATAGGAAGACAAGTTTTTTTTGAAGTTAAATATTCCTTTTAAGGACACACATTTTGTTGTCTTTAGAATTACGTTATTCCAAGGTTATGATGTAATGAGCTACAGTGAAGATGAATATGGGTGGGTAGGTAGGTAAGTAGGCAGGAAGGAAGATGATAGATAGATAGATAGATAGATAGATAGATAGATAGATAGATAGATAGATAGATAGATAGATAG
>JAKJMR010000980.1:605394-626970 GCA_024449315.1 Daboia siamensis | reverse complement strand
TAGATAGATAGATAGATAGATAGATAGATAGATAGATAGATAGATAGGTTTTCATGTTCAGTCATGTCCAATTCTCAGAGGCAACCCGGATAAGTCCCTGCAGTTTTCTAGGCAACGTTTCTCAGAAGTGTTTTGCCATTACATCTTTCCTACTGCTAAGATAAAGGGAATGGCTCAAGGTTAATGTTTTCAGGGAACCCAGGAAAATTTAAATTACAGAAAATGCTTGCTTTGACTTAATTGCTTCAACAGTTCTAGTAATATAAGTAGGAATTAATTATTTAAATAAGGGGAGAAAATTCTTTGCATTTTTTAAAATCAGTTGAACTATTAAAACAATAACATATATTGTGCATTCAAAGGATTAATAATTCTATGAGGCACATTTCCTCATTTGTCCCTCCTACAGAATAACTGCAGTTTATTGAGATTTATATAATGTAAATTAAGATAGTCATTAAGGCATTTGCCTTATTTTGTCACATTTTGCTGCAGTACTAGCCTAGAAGTTCCTGTTTATCTATTTTTATATTATTTATTAATTTATCAAACTTATTTTCCCCCAACCTCATTTTGAAATGACTCTGAGTGGCTTACAGATGTTGTTGTTTGTCTGCCAGAAACTAGGCATTTTGAAGTTACCTTCCCTCCCTACCAACCATCCTCATTGCTTCTCCCTCTCCTCCCATGCCCATTTAAAATGAAAGATGATTTTTTTTGGTCTTCCAATATGTTTTGGATGGACAGAAAGAAGCATTTGATAGTAACATGTAGTAATTGTCAAGACATGCACAAGTGGAAATGGGGTAAAATTCACATGGAAAGATCAAAGCTTTGATTGCCCAGTTGCAGTCTCCATCTTGAATGTTTTTCTCTTCCCCACAGACATGTCTGAGAATTATATTTCACTAGAGATGCAATGACATATTTTTGCTATATTGTCCTCATCTCTTTCATTGATCTGAAAGAAGCAGTTAATATGTACAGTCAGGTCCAGAAATATTGGGACATCGACACAATTCTAACATCTTTGGCTCTATATACCACCACAATGGATTTGGAATGAAACAAACACAATGTGCTTTAACTGCAGACTGTCAGCTTTAATATGAGGGTATTTACATCCAACTCAGGTGAATGGTGTAGGAATTACAACAGTTGGCATATGTGCCTCCCACTTGGTAAGGGACCAATAGTAATGGGACAGAATAATAATCATAAATCAAACTTTCCCTTTTTAATACTTGGTTGCAAATCCTTTGCAGACAATCACAGCCTGAAGTCTGGAAGGCATAGACATCACCAGACGCTGGGTTTCATCCCTGGTGATGCTCTGCCAGGCGTCTGCTGCAACTGTCTTCAGTTCCTGCTTATTCTTGGGGCATTTTCCCTTCAGTTTTGTCTTCAGCAAGTGAAATGCATGCTCAATGGGATTCAGGTCAGATGATTGACTTGGCCATTGCATAACATTCCACTTCTGTCCCTTCATAAACTGTTTGGTTGCTTTTGCAGTATGCTTTGGGTCATTGTCCATCTGCACTGTGAAGCGCTGTCCAATAAGTTCTGCAGCATTTGGCTGAATGTGAGCAGATAATATTGCCCGAAACACATCAGACTTCATCTTGCTGCTTTTGTCAGCAGTCACATCATCAATAGATACAAGAGAACCAGTTCCATTGGCAGCCATACATGCCCACGCCATGACACTACCACCACCCAGCTTCACTGATGAGGTGGTATGCTTAGGATCATGAGCAGTTCCTTTCCTTCTCCATACTCTTCTCTTCCCATCATTCTGGTACAAGTTGATCTTGGTCTCATCTGTCCATAGGATGTTGTTCCAGAACTGTGAAGGCTTTTTTAGATGTTGTTTGGCAAACTCTAATCTGGCCTTCCTGTTTTTGAGGCTCACCAATGGTTTACATCTTGTGGTGAACCCTCTGTATTCACTCTGGTGAAGTCTTCTCTTGATTGTTGACTTTGACACACATACACATACCTCCTGGAGAGTGTTCTTGATCTGGCCAACTGTTGTGAAGGGTGTTTTCTTCATCAGGGAAAGAATTCTTCGGTCATCCACTACAGTTGTTTTCTGTGGTCGCCCAGGTCTTTTGGTGTTGCTGAGCTCACCGGTGCGTTCCTTCTTTTTAAGAATGTTCCAAACAGTTGTTTTGGTCATGCCTAATGTTCTTGCTATCTCTCTGATGGGTTTGGTTTGTTTCTTCAGCCTAATGATGGCTTGCTTCACTGATAGTGACAGCTCTTTGGATCTCATCTTGAGAGTTGACAGCAACAGATTCCAAATGCAAATAGCACACTTGAAATGAACTCTGGGCCTTTTATCTGCACATTGTAATTGGGGTAATGAGGGAATATCACATACCTGGCCATGGAACAGCTGAGAAGCCAATTGTCCCATTACTATTGGTCCCTTACCAAGTGGGAGGCACATATGCCAACTGTTGTAATTCGTACACCGTTCACCTGAGTTGGATGTAAATACCCTCACATTAAAGCTGACAGTCTGCAGTTAAAGCACATTGTGTTTGTTTCATTCCAAATCCATTGTGGTGGTGTATAGAGCCAAAGATGTAAGAATTGTGTCGATGTCCCAATATTTCTGGACCTGACTGTAACTGTGATTATTGTTTTCCCAACTAGTTACCTTAATTGTTAAGCTTTTGAAAGGAGAAATATTTTTATGAAATTACCAAGAAATGTACTGGGACTATGGTCTGAAAACAGACAAAATCCAAATTTCAAGTTAGAAGGATTAATTGTGAGAGTTCGTCATTTACATGAACTGGAGAAGATTATTTAAATTTATGTCATTATTCAAAATCCTCAATAAATTTTGAGTTTTTTCCATAGCTAAGCTCTGATGCTAATAATAATAATGCTGAAGAAAAGACAGTAGGAAAAAGGAATCCCAATTAATGGGTGGCACAGGAGAGCTATATTCAATGATCAACAGTTTATATTCAGCTGAAGTGATGTTTGTGATTAGGCTGCTATCAGTTGCCCAGCACAGCATCTTGAATGGATCATAAGATTTAGGAAGGGGAGAGTAGTATGGTTCTTAGTAAAACTGCAACCACTAAAGCTTACTGGGAGTTTGAAGAACATTATGTCTAAGTTATGTATATAAAACACAAATAAAAAGTACCTAATACCTATGATGATAAACAAGGCATAGGACACAATCTGGTTTGGGAAATATTAGGTCATTATCACCAGAAAAGATAGTCATCAGAGCAGATTTTGTTCTTGTTTTCTGTATTGCACTCAAAAACCCAAGATCAAATTGGATCCAACACATGTTTTTTTTTTCCTTAACCATCACAGCTATTACTCAAAGCGGATTGGATGATTCTTGCCTAGTTCAAAAAGCTAAGGATTGAAATTCAAATGTTGAATTACATTTGGCAATGTTTAAAATGGGAGTTCAATCTTTGTTTCAAATTACACATATCAACATTTTTTAGAGAACCCGGGAAAATTTAAATTACTGAATATGTTTCTTTGACTTCATTGCTTCAACAGTTCTAGTAATACAAGTAGGAATTAATTATTTAAATAAGGGGAGAGAACCTTTTGCATTTTTTAAAATCAGTTGAACAATTGAAACTAACATGTATTGTGCATTCAATGGATTACTAACATTTGTACATATTTATTATATTAAAAACCTTGTGGTACTGATTTGGCTTTCTTATAAATATAGGAAAATAATTGCTTTTTAAATGTTTTGTTGCCTTTCCCTGACTGGTCGGAGATTTGTAATAGCAGCAATGTATCTTCCGGCTTGAAAATAATTCAAGTTCCATCTTCTGATATAAGATAGGTTCCAATATGCACATATCAGAGCTTCTATTTGTACTGTCTTGGAGTTTATACCCTGAGTATTACCTTCAAAGAAATCTTCATTTTTACAAACAATGTTTAAGTGAAGATCAAAGGTAAACAGAGAGAAAGAGTCCCCGAAGGCTTGGAAAAAATTGTGCCTGTACCTGACACTGACTGCTTTATGGAAAGCATTAAAGACCATATTTCCCTCCTAGAAATTTGGTCTGAGGATGGTATGGCCTGCTGAATAAGGATTTTTTTTCCTGACACTTCTGGTTTAAAATCTTGTTTTTTTATTGTTTTGGGGGGAAAGATTGTGTTTTCGTATTTGTTTAAGGGGTTTGGTGTTTTTTTGTTGTTGTTGTTATTTTGATGAAGTACACCACCATGTATCATGTGCTAAGAAAGTTGCCTATAATCAGTAAATAAGTCAATCAAGTTCTCAGCTGATTCTCATGAGACACATAACTCTACTTTCAAGTTATACATCTATCTACTTAATTTTTTCAAGAAATTACACCCAGGGGATTGTAATATGTAGTCATGTAGGTTGAAAACTGAAATATAATGCAGCATAATTTATAATATATACCATTTGCATATGGACTATTAGATATTGTATTCCTTCTTTATTGTGAATACCTTAACAGTGAATAGGCCCATTCTTACTTTAATTGAGTAGTTTATGTTAAATTTAAAGGAAAAGGAATTTATGGAACTACAGTACGTTATAAAGAAGTTAATAAACAGGCTATCAAATACACAGTTAATGCAGTCACCAGTAAATTAGTTCATTTGGAATTGTGCTATGATGTAAATCCCATTTATTTCAACAAGACCAAAGATGTAAATATTCCTGGAGGAACTGAGTTCCCTTCTATCATTTTTTTTAAGCAATAGAACTGACTGAATAATTGAGTTTCATCTTTCAGCTTTTTAATATACTGTATATGGACATTTGTCAGAGAAATGAAATTCTACTCTAAAGTCCATTTGTCACAAGGATTTCCAAGAAAAAAAGAGGAAGGAAAACTTCCACTGAATGAACTGAGATCTGTTTGCTTAATGCCTGTCTAGCCTTTATTCCATAAACAGCTGTAAGCTACATGAAGTCTTAGCCAAATCAAAATTTCTTTAAAACGGCTATAATTAGTCCTTTAATGTATTCAGAGGGATACAAAAGTATACTTTATGTTACACTTTATTAAAATAAATGTGAAAAGACCAAAATGGAAAGGTTTTTTCTTCCTTTCTCCATTTTTTCTTGTCTTTCTTTTCTTTGATTTCCTGTTCTGATTTTCAAAAATTATTAAAAAGAGCCCCCTTTCCTCCATTCAAAGGCTTATTTTCTATGAAGAACATTTTTGATATTTTTGAGAAATGAACTTGTGGATTCATTAAGCAGCTCTTTCAAGTTCCACCCCCATATGATTTGTACATTAATGTCATTCCATTATATATTGCATTGAATTAATATGAAAGCTACTCAGAAATTATTTTTTATTGATTAGGGTATTTCAGTGGCCTTCGTTTTCTATTAACTTTATGTAAATCACTTGTAGGCAGAGAAGATTCAACAATTATTTTTTAAAAAATCATTTGAAATATAAACCCTATTTGAAATCCTTTGAAATCCTCATTAAAAGTATAAGAGCAGAATTGTCCTTTTCATTAAGGAAGCTGTAAATATTAGCTAATTTAATCCTGGCAGTAAATAAATTTCAACTTATATTTAAGAATGCTTTGTTTAACTAACAATCTACGGTAATATATGATTTTCTTAGGAATCATAAATCAAATTTACTATAAATATTGGTCAATATGAAATATACATTATGAATGTTGTTCACTTGCAGAAAAATATAACATCATTTATAACAATATTTTTAATTAACCAATGTGTATGCATATTTATCTTTTTATTTTATAAAGCTAGTAATCATTTTACTTCCACTGATCAAAATACTATACCAAGCAGAATTATTGGTATACTGAATTTCTGTCCATGATCAACCATACTTATAGTGGATCATTTTGGGGGAAAAACTGGAAAGAATATAAATATATATTAAGGTTTTTTTACTTACACAAGATTCCTTCAATATAGAATTTTTTTACCGATTTCAAGATTTTCTTATTAGTGACTGAAAAGTCATTGGGTTTATAAAAAATATGTCAGATGAAATGTTTATACTGAAACATTTCACAAAATATTGCTCTGCTAATCAAAGAGGTGGCTAGGTTAATGCACAAGCTTGCAGGACTAAAACATGTATTTATTACTCAAAAAGAAAGATTTAACTCTTCGTATCTATTTGTAGCAAAATAATTAACAGTTAATTGTAATTTTTTAAAAAGTGTTTGTTTCTTAGACTGTAGTTAGAATGGAATCTGCTTAATATAGTTTTAGCAGTGGAAGTTATCACAAAAATCAGGCTTCAATCAATATTCTCCAAGTTGTGAACTTGACTTTGTTCTGCATTATCCTTGTGTCCATAGGAATATGCACAGAAGAATGGAAAACATGCTAGAAGAAATTATTGTTCTTTAGCATGTGATGTTCTCTTAAATTAACTATCATAAGTGGGTTGGTTGAACTTCCATATAAATAAAGCCTTGGACATAGGAACATTTGGTGTTAGACAAGCCATACATATTATTTATATGAGCAACAGCATGAAATGAAAGTACATTTCTGCTAAAAGAAATACAGTGCTGATTATTTCATTGATGATGCCTGATTATAATTTCAGATAAACCTACAACGAAAAATGAGAATCACTGGAGTTATCACACAAGGTGCAAAGAGAATTGGAAGCCCAGAATACATTAAATCATACAAAATTGCATATAGCAATGATGGCAAACTATGGAGCACATACAAAGTGAAAGGTACCACTGAAGATATGGTAAGTCAATTTCATCAATATAAAAGTAATATTTTGTATAATATAAAATATATTATTTTAAATCTATGCCTTTCAATAGCATAACTTACATAAAATAAGCTTAAAGAGACATTTCTGCCTTCAGATTTTATTCTGTGATAAACTGCAATTTTATAGGTTTGTTTTTAATTTTTATTTGGACTTTTATTGGATTGTTATTCAATCTGAATATCACCTTTCTCCGGCTGTGGGAAGCTCACAATGTATTACCATAATTATCCAATGGAAACAACAACCAATGATATCTGGTCACTACGTACAGAGAGAAACAAAAATAACAAAATCACACCCAAGCAGGGGCCTGTCCATCTCAACCCAAGATCTGAGAAAACAATCAGGTCTCCAAGGCTTTATAGAATGCCCATAGGGTTGGGGGTGTTGGAGAAAACTGTAAGATTTTTTGTTTCATCCCATGTGTGACTTACAGGTTTTTTTCTTCCTTCTCAAGATGAGGTCCATTTTGTTTATTCAAGTGGTACACTACTAGAGTACTTCAATCTCCAAATACCTTACTGCTTTGTTTGTTTGTTTGTTTGTATCACATTTCTATTATTTTCACAAATAATTCAAGGCAGCAAATATATGCAACACACCTTCTTCCTCCTATTTTCCTACAAAAACAACTTAGTGAGGTGGATAGAACTGAGAGAGGTGACATGTCCAAAGACACCCAGCTGGCTTTCATAATTAGTATGGTTTGTCGCACAGTCAGTCAGATATATAGACTGGATTTTTATCCATCTACTGAGTTCTGCCTAAGGACCTGGGATAGGTAGATGCTGTTGTTTGATGGTGACAAAGGTATTACTGTTAATTAATATTAAATTAATTAATAATTAACTTACTAATAGTAATAATAATTACTTTTTATTCTATTGTATGTGTCCCTCAGTTTGCAAGCTCAGGTCAAGCACCCACTTACATTTTCAGCAACATTTGATGGGCAATACACAGGAAATAAGGTATTATAAAATCAAGCAGTAAGGAAATAAAATATTTAAAAATGATTGGATACAAATTAATTATAAAAACATAAAAGTTTTAAAATAAATCCAAGATGCTATTTTGTACCTGCCAGATACTAAACAACAGCTACTGCTTGCCAGATGCTTGTGTAAAATACTTAGTGATGTTCAAATGGCTCAAATATTTCTATAGGAATAAATTGGTATCTAGGTCATTATAAATTCACAGTGCTGTAGCAATTCTGTCTTATTTATGCTGACAAATGATTAATCCTTGAAAATAAAAGATATATTTGAAAAGACTTAATTAAACTCAATGTAAAAGTAAGAATACATTTTAAAATTTAACCTGCCCTATATGAAGTATACTCAATTGTATTTCACTCTTAAGAGCAAGATAATACAATGCCATTCCTGTCCTGAAGCAAGAACAGACAATAGTATATTAAAAATATTATTAAACACAAAAGTATTTGAAGGTAGAAATTGTCTCTTACTATACACAGGGTCAAACTATAAAGTTTGTTTTAATGCTATTGTCACAGAACAGATTCTATAAGGCAGCAATTAATTTAAAAAATCTAGACAGGTAGCTTTTAAGTTCATTTGACTTGATAAAAGGTAATTTGGACAGGCATGATAACCTTGGAAGCAGACTCAAAACATATATAGAGGCATACAAGTAGGGTAGGATACAGGAAGTAGAAAAACAGATACACCAGCCCTTCCTGTATTGACACATACATTTTTTATAGAACACTGACACCTACTGGCTGTTCTACCACAAAACTTTTTGTTGTTATGGAATGTGGGTCCAAAAACGCTTGTCCAGTCATTGTGCAGATAATAAAGCATCCATTTAGCATCTAAATAGTATTTTGCTTAGTAAAACATAATGTAGATAAGTGCATCAAGCCTAGTGAAGGCAAGGCTCAACATATATGCATGTACAAGCATAGAAGAAGAGCATAATTACAATAAACAGTAAGGAATATTAGTCTATCTTTTCCCAAAAACTTAATATATACTTCCAGTATGACAGTGAGACTGATATTTATGGTTGATATTGCCTGCTCCTACACCTAACAAATACTATACTGCTCAAAAAAATAAAGAACAGAAAATAAGACATCCTACTATTAAATACAGTACATTGTGTTGTTTAAGTGTTCCCTTTATTTTTTTGAGCAGTATATTAAGAGACATGGTCTGGTAAACTAGTATGAGAATAATATCAAGAGCTTTTTGGTAGGAGACAAGTGAAGGACAATGTTGAAAGCATTTATATTGTAGTGCCAATAAGAATATGTTTTGGGGTTGTTAATCAGTTTTAGCATATAGTTTATCACTAAACATTGTCAAATTAAGGTAATGATAATTTTATTGATCACAATTTTCATTGGTAGGTATTAGTCAAAATAGTCAGATACAAGAATATTAGAGGGAAGTCTTGTTCAAAGCTCTACATTCCAAATCAAACACCTAGTAGAACTCTGCAAATTCTTTGAAAGCAATATTTTGAAGTATGTAGGAGTGAAAATGAAGCACCATACTTGAAACAATTACAAATTCTTCTGGCATATATGGCAGCTTTAGATGTGACTCCTGTTGTGTTCCTGCATATATCTAAAGGTAGTCTGAAAGAGAAGTGGCTTTGGATGTGGATGTACACACTTGTTCACATGTGGGAACAGCTTCTAAAGAAGCTACGTGAATTGGGAGGGGAACAAAACTGTTCAGAAAGCATTTCAAAATGAGTTCCTTCATACATTACTAAGCATTCCAAAGTATTTTTTCTGAAGAATTTGTGAAATCCTGATATATGTGATACCTCTAAGTCTCTTGCCATTTAATTCTTCAGACTAAGAGATATTGAGTGGCCCAAAGTCAACCAGCTGACTTCACGTGTAAGGCAGGACTAGAATTCACAGTCTTCTGTTTCTAACTGCTATACCAAACTTCCTCTCCCTTGATGACCTAAGGACAGGATATCTGTGACATCATCTGTCTCCAATTAACTTTGCCCATCCTCTATGATCTGACAAGATTGATATGTTAAAAGTCCCATCAACAAAACAATGTCTGACATCTCACCATGTCAATATCCTCTTCTCGATCATCACATCTGGCTTTTGGATTTGCATTCTGCCTGAGAATTATAGAATCGTGATCCTGTGGTTCTATAGGAAGTCCCTGAAACCTTGGCTCTTGCAGGAGGCACGGAAATGGGGCAAATTGTGAATTTGTTGGCACATTTGCATTTTAAACTTTTATCTAACATGGTTGTTTTATCTTTTAGTGCATTGTTACTTTGTGTTTCTTACGCCTCTTGCAAGCCACTTTGAGTCACTAGTCATTTGGATCACTAAATTAAATTAATAAATTAGTAAGCATAAATCAATATTTGTGGGTTACATCTGTCATGTGTGACTAAAGCCTATTATGTGCTATTGCAGGTGTTCCATGGAAATGTGGATAATAATACACCTTATGCAAATTCTTTCACCCCGCCAATAAAATCTCAGTATCTACGATTGTATCCTCAAGTCTGCAGAAGGCATTGTACTTTGAGAATGGAACTTCTTGGCTGTGAATTGTCCGGTCAGTATTTTTAGAATAGAAATGTTTCTTTGTATTATTTGTAAATATCCAGATGTCTCAAAGAATTTATGTATGTTGATATAAATATGTCAAAAACTAATATATTTTCTCATCATTTATTTAACATTTTTAAAAACATATTTTTGTAATTCTTCAATTTATCTGTTATTCTCCTACTAGAGCACATTGTTCCCCCTTTTTTTTCTTCTCCCATACTTTATCACCTTATTTCAGAAAACTAATTCTGAAGTGATCATATTGTTATTTGTTTTAATACAAGAAATACATTCAAATCCAAAATTAAACCCAAAGCAATAAAATTAAAAAGGCTCAATATACAACCAGTCTGAGGTAGTGGTTAAGACATCAGGCTAGAAAGTGGGGCTACGATAGTCCCACCTTAGGCACAAAACCATCTCCCTTTCTCTCAGCCCTAGGAAGGAGGCAATGGCAAACTACTTCTGAAAAACCTTACTAAGAAAACCTCAGGGACTTATCTAGGCAGTGTCCAAGAATTGGACAAAACTGAACAGAAAGGGAGGGGAGAATTAGAGCCAGAACTGAAAATTAAATAAAAACAAATGAGACCGCATTTATATCATAATTTTCTGCTAGTATATATTAACCCCGGAAGCTAATAAAGAGTCAAATGCAAGTTTATTAAGTTAATTAAAATGTAATTAAAACAAACATTTTGTTTATAAAACAAAATAAAATGTTCAATGGTTGCTTTTGCTGAGATTTGATTTGATTTTGCTTTTTTGTGTGGCTTTCTTTCCTCTTCCTCACTGTGACTGTGGTCGTCTTCCTATAGATTCAGATTTTAAAGTAAATAGAAAATTGTATCCAGGATTTTTGGCATGTTAAACTGTCTTCTCATTGTACTTTCCATATATGAAAACACACATTTGAATAGATCTTTACCAAACTGTTCGAAGAACAGTAATTTATTTATTTTATTTATTTAATTAAATTTCTATACCGCCCTATTCCCGAAGGACTCAGGGCAGTTTACAGGGCAGCATAAAATACAATATAAAAATAATATAGAATTAAAATACATTAAATTGAATTAAGCCCAATTAAAACGATTTTTAAAAAGCTAAAACCCCTTCAGTCCAGTTAGTAATAGCTAGTAACTAAATCCATTTCAATGATCTCATCTACTTTCAAGGTCCTTATACCTCCAAATTATCATGGATCTACCGTTTTTCCCCAAAAATAAGAACTATCCTGAAAATAAATAAAATAATGTGGGCTGGCAGTGGCCACGTGAGCTCCTGCTGGACTAGGCTGTTGGTGCCACTGCCATGAGGCGAGACAGTGGAAAAAATAAGACATTTCCCCAAAATAAGACCTAATGCCTCTTTTGGAGGCCAAAAAAATGAGACCGGGTCTTATTTTCAGGGAAACATGGTAGTAGGACATAGAAAGCTTACCTTTTTCATAGTGGCCCCTGCCTTATGGAACACCCTTCCCACTAAGTTTCCATGGAGTTATTAAGAGATAGTTTTTCTGTCAGGCATTGGGGTAGCAAGGTTAGAGTCTGGTGGACTGTATACATGTATAAAAGTTGGATGCCTAACTTTTATTATGTTTATTGTATAGTTTCTTGCTTCTAGGATCTTTCAAAGTCCATTATAACCACAACCTGTGGTTACCTAACTATACCATTAGTTGAAGTAAAAGGAATAATGTGTATATAGTACTTATGGATAAGTTGGGAAATTTAGGTGCCAAAATCCACCTCAGACTTGGTTTGGTTTATTCCCTATACCTCACACTGGTTTGTTTTATTTCCTATGAAAGGGGTTTAATTATCTTTCTGTATCTTTCACAGAGAATGGAGAATTTCTTTTAAAATAAACCTGTTCTATCACCTTAGCACTTGTTTTAATGGCTACAGCCTAAAGAGTGACAATTTTCTTTTTTAGGGTTGAAATTTATAACAATTGAATAAAGCTTTAGTGAATTGATGAGTAAATTGAGCAAATACATGAAATCCTTTGGTTTTTTTTCTTAGTTTCAATATAGTAATCTAAAATGTTTTTTTTTCTTTCTTCAAAAATTAAGCTTCATAACTGGACTTCCATTGTCTTTAGTAAAATTATCTACTTGTTAAACACGTGCACTGATGCAATGTCAGAATTTACCTGTCACTCACCGATTTGGTTTCAAATATTTTTATTTTTATTTTTTTAGGTTGTTCTGAACCTTTGGGGATGAAATCGGGACATATTCAGGATTATCAGATCACTGCTTCCAGTATCTTCAGAACACTCAATATGGATATGTTTACATGGGAACCCAGGAAAGCTCGACTAGACAAACAAGGCAAAGTTAATGCCTGGACATCAGGGCACAGTGACCAGTCTCAGTGGCTACAGGTGATAATTTTGGCTTTTTGTAAAAGAGCAACAGATTAGATTAGATTAGATTAGATTAGATTAGATTAGATTAAGATATGGGGTTATTAAGGGATGCAGATAAATTTATAGAGTTAAAAAAAAATAACCAAGACACACTGAATTAAAAGAATTCCATACAGTAATAGGTACAATATAATAAGCTATCCTGATATGGACATGGACTGCACTAAGTTCTCCCCATTGAAGAGGAATAGCAACAAGTCTAAAGAAATAGTTGGAATGTCAACAATATTACCGAATCTTTCCCTTTTTATCACTATATGTTCATTAAAAAAAAAAAATACAAACATTTCCCAGAAAGATAGCATAAGGTTCTACTTATTTATCTTTGAATAACAAACTCTGCTTAACATTTCCTTTAGCAGGAATTAAATTATTAGCATCCATTAGATGCTGATCCAATAGAGATGTGTTGTGATACTGGTAGAAATAGATTTAATTAGCTTTATTTCTTCAAGACCCCCTCTATTCTCTTAGAAATGCTAGAGAGCACATCAAGGAACCATTCTCTCAAGTATCAGAGAGAAACAGCTTCCATGAAAAGAACTTCACTACAAAGAGACCAAAATCTGATCTTCAGGATTTCTACTTTCCTGTTTTACTCTGCATTTTATCTATTGTAAAAGGGATCCAGTCTTTAGTGGAAGGGAAATGAAGTTTTATTTATTATTTATTTAATAATTATTTAAATGTATTGGCTGCCAACTCCAGTATTTATTTATTTATTTATTTATTAAATTTGTATACTGCCCTTCTCCCGAAGGACTCAGAGTGGTGTACAGGGCAATAAATATTAAAAACGAAATACAAAAGTTAAAAAACAATTAAATATTATGCCCAATATAAACAATAATTAAAAAACCATGTTAAAACCCCATCCCTTAACCCATCAGACCAGGCCGGATTGCTCAAATAAATAAGTTTTTAGATCCCGCCGGAAGGAGCGAAGGTCGGGGGCCATCCGGAGCTCGACCGGCAAGCAGTTCCAAAGGTCTGGCGCGCCCACAGAGAACGCCCTCTCCCTGGGGGCCACCAATCGACATTCTTTGATCAGAGGCACCCTGAGGAGGCCCCCAGTAGACTCTGAGTAGAATACAAAACTAGGGAAAATATAAAAAATATAAAAACTAAAAGTGCAAAGCATTAAATCATGCAGTCAGTCAAAACTAAAATAATGTAATAATAGCAAAAACAACAAAACAATACAAGACCTAATTTTAAAGCTTACCTTACAATAGATAAGCTTTCATTAATTCTGAGTAGATGTTCCAGAGCAGAGGTCTTCAAACCTGGCCCTTTTATGACTTGTGGACTAACTCCCAGAATCCCTCAGCCAGAATGCGCTGGCAGAGGGATTCTGGGAGTTGGTCCACAAATCATAAAAGGGCCAAGTTTGAAGATCTCTGTTCCAGAGGGTCGGGCTGCAATAGAGAAGGTAAACTTCCTAGGTCCCACAAGACAGGACTCTTTCATGGAGGGAATCCAGAGATGACTCAATCTGCTGGAACATATTAGATAGCAACAGTTGGAGATAAGTAGTCTTTCAAACAGGCAGGCCCTGTGCCATAGAGGGGATTATAGATAATATCTAGCACCAGATGAGACACAACATCACCTTCTTCCAGTTGATTATAAGTGTCTAAATTGAAATCCAATTCTTTATTTGCATTTCCATAGATCTGTTATCCATATGGAGGCAGTTATGTGAATAAATGTCTGTAAATCTGGGTACTTAAATTTAATTTGAGTAAGTGTATAATCAACTTGATTGTGCTGTTAGAAGTCTATCTGAAATGAGCTGAATAATAGATAACTGCAGATGCCATCTGGAAAATTTTTCTAACTGATTGGCTGGCTATGTCATATCATGTCACAGCAATGAAAGCATAGAGTCTGATTTTAATTAAATATTTTTTGAAACACATGTACCAGATCAGATTTACTGAAGCAAATTGAATTATTCAGATGGAAATTCACAAGAGCCATAGAACTGTAATTTACTATTTGTCAAAGAGGTTGACTACTTGGATTTGTTTAACGAGTTTTCAAAAAAAACAAAAAACACCCCTTATTCCATCTCCATATACACATGGCAACCTGATGTTATTTATTTTTGATACCAAATTCTTTCATTAGACTTCTTGATAAGGCTCTACATCTGCATTTCTCTACCATGTTTTGGTTCTAGTAAGATTGATACAGTACTGTGAAACTATTAAGAAGCTGTTCACATTGCTTGTTTTCAGAGTTAGGATGATTTACAGAAGTTCCCCTATAGGCTAATATGTATAAGTGTAACAAATCACCATACAGAGGACGGTTTGACAAGTCACTGTTCAATTTACATATTAGAAACATTGTACATGACAATGATTTGAATCTGCTGTCAGGAAGGGAAAGGATGCTCAGCATGAAGTCTAACTGTACCAGAAATGTGCTACTAACCCCTGCAATCATCTCACATATAAATTATGACTTATTAACTTCTTTTATTTATTTTTTTACCTGTGGTTGCTAAGCATTTCAGCTGTGTGATTGCTCTGAGCTTAGTAGGGAGAGAAGGGAAAAAGAGAAAGTAGCAACGCCACGGTGTCTTTATTATCTCATGCTGTTTAGATGCACACAAATCATTCCCCTACAGAGGATCAGGATGCTCCTGAACCAAATGAAAAGAGGCTGCTTATATGCCTATGGGCTACCTTGTTTGGTCAGCTTAACATGAAATCTGTAGAACAATTGATAGCTACATTGCACCTAGAGTAAAAACAAAGCATTTGCGGGAGAAATAAAAGAAACTCAGAAAGCCATAAATAACCTGGATGTACTGAAGAAAAGTCCTTTGCTGGCCCCCATTCATTGGATTCACCTGAGAAGATTCAGCTAGAGCTGTTCCAAGCTCATCTTTCAGCAACGAGCCTTCTGGTAGCGATTCCCTTTCTTTAAAATGTATTTCCTGCTGAGTTGCGAGACCTGGAATTTGGTTGCTTAATTTAAATGGGTCCCCTATTTGCACCTATTACTTATGGTGCAATCCTAGAATTATGACAGCTACACACACACAATGGTCACAGGACCACATTTCAGGCACTTGGCAATTGGCTTAACTTTATAACTGATAGCAGCATTCTGCAGTCATGTGACTGTAATTTGTGATTTTCTTTTGCTGATTTTCAGCCTTGTTGGCTAGTTTCTAGAAAAAAAATACAGCCATAGGAATTCATTGATTTGTTTAACAGCACCATAGTCACTTAGCAATTACAGCATTTGCCTAATGACTGCCAGAAAAAAAGTCATAGAATTGGGTGTGGCCATGTTGATGCTTTGACTTATGACTGACATGACTTATGATGGAAATTCTGAGCTCGGTTGTGGTTGTAAGTCAAGGACTACTGTATTCTCTTCATCAATTTTTTAAAAGCCCCTAAAATGTATCTGTTAAATAGACATTGGCATATTGATTTCTATTGTTGATTTTAATTATTTTAGTTTTGGCTGCTTTAAAGAGACAGTTTGAGTAGTGGTTAAAGCAGCGGGCAAGAAACTCTCAGTTCTAGTTCTGCTTTCAGCCAGATGAGAGACTTTCGGTCATTTGCTCTTTCTCAATTCTAGTAAGCAGACTTTGGCAGACCATTTCTGAAATTTTGCCAAGAAAACTGCCAGGAGCTGTCCAGTCAGTTGCCAGGAGTCAACTCTAGCACAAAAAGCAAACAAATGGTTACTCAGATTTTATTTTTTATCTCCTTCCCTTTAGACACAACTGAATAAAAATGCATGGGCCAATTAATGTGCAAATGTTTTCCCTCCTCCTGATATTATACTGTAGAAAATGAGTAACAGAAATCTAAATTCAACAGCATGATTTTCCAACTGTTTTGCTCTGGTAGGCTTAATATACTTAGATTTATGTTTAATTTCTCCACTTTAAAAAGAGACAAACCACCTTTGCATCCATATGGAAACTGAGCTTTTGTTTTTACCTGTCACTGCCTTAACGTCTCCAGATGAAATTTAAGGATACGTTGATTTTTTTTTTTTGTAATACATCTTTCCCATAATAAATCCTGTCATTGCCTGTTAGAACCCAAGAGTTTCTCAAAGCTCAGAAGAATGTTGATTCCTCTAGAAAAAATAGTGCCTTTTACAGAAAGTGCTGAAATATATAATTCATTTTTGTTGACTTTGCTGAACTCCAGAACAAAACTTGTACAATACAATATACACTAGTTTCATGTGAATTGTTCCACAACTGGTGATAGTGTTGGTACAGATGGGTAAGGAGCTGCAATAATAGCTCTTATCAATTCACCTAGAAATATAGGTTGTGTTTCAGATGCTCTTCTGTTGTCAACCTGATTGCTTATATAAATTGATTCCTTTTGCATTCAGAGTCTCCTGGAAGCCAAGAAAAATTATACCCATTTTTCTTCTGCTTCAAAGTATATAAAATCTATCTAGGGCAGGATATGCCTATTGAAAATGAATGATCATTTGCAATTAATAAAGTATTTTGATGTGGACTCAGAAATGTATTTGACAATGTATTTTTATTGTTTATTTCTGAAGACAAACTTAGTAACTACTAGGCCTGTGCAAATTATGCTTTAAAAGTTCCACAATATAGAACTGTAGCAAGACACTGTTTCTATTGTATAGCTCGCTAAGACTGTAGACGTTAGTCAAGATTAGTGGCATTGTGTACATGCTCAGCCATCATTGTGCATGACATCTCTTCATTCAACATCCATGTCTGTATATACACACAAATACAAATCCATGGATACAGTGGGGAAGATCTTTAAAACTGTTTTGTCGAGACAGGACACATCTGCTTTAACACATCATGGAAAGGATTATTTCTCACACCAACATCTAACATCCTTCATACTGTCCAGGAGAAAGGCCTTCTCTGATGTTGGACCTGACCTATGGAACATCTCTCCCCACCCCATGTGAAGTTGGCCCCAATCCTCCTCTCCTTTCATAAGGGCTTCAAGACCTGGATCTCCCAGTTAATTTGGGGGCCCAATGAGGGAGCAGCACATTGGAGGTGGTTAATCAAGTAACAACAGATCCCACCTTCCACTACTCTGCCCCCACCCTCCCATCTGTAATGAGATTTTAAGGATTTTTATGATTTTAACACATACACCACACACGCACCACCCTGTGGTAAGATGGACAGCAAAAAGTAAATAAAATAAACTATGATTGATTCCAAGTGAATCCTCCTGGTTGAGTTTTTTATTCTCACAAGCAAGATAGGCAAATCTTATTCCTGCCATATTGACAGTGTTATCAGGATTTGTGTAAGAATTAGAAGATATTAGTAAGACTGTGTTGTCTGGCTGGGAGGATCCTCATTATGACACTGCCTACTTTCTCTTGAGGATTCTTCATCCTAATCTTCTGCAATGTAATTTAAAACATCTGAAAGAAGTTAACCAGTTTCAAAGTATGTGGAAGAAAAAAGAATGCCATCTCTTTTTGCATTGGTAATGGAATACTAGCTGTATTAGGTGTCTTGATTGCATAAGGTTAGGGCAGGGGACTTCAAACTTTGCCCTTTTATGACTTGTGGACTTCAACTCCCAGATTCCTCAGCCAGTACGCCTGGTTTAGGCCAATGTAATTATAGTCAGCTGCTGGTTCTTAGATTATATTTTCATTTCAGATGTTTCCTTATTAAGGTTGAAAGGGAAAAAGGGAAAAGGTACAGACCTGGATTATGTGCTCAACTGTGCTTCAGCTGAACAGCTGAATGTCTGAAAACTACTCATACTGTAGAACAGGGCTCTTCAAACTTGGACTTTTTATGACTTGTGAACTTCAACTTCCAGTATTCTGGGAGTTGAAGTCCACAAGTCATAAAAGGGCCAGGTTTGAAGACCTTTGCTGTAGAATTAATTAATAGGGCTAACCTTTATCCCTTTAGGGAAGGGAAAGAAAAAAGTGTATCCATGAACTGGAAACTTGTGTTGAAAATATATATTTTCAAATATATTTCAATGAAACTAAAGGATACAGACTTACATTAATTGTGCAGCTCATTATATAGCAAGAAGAAAAACAATGTTAAAATTGTATCAAAAACAGGTTTTTACATCAATAGTATCAAAAATAGTTTTTGAAAAGCAAAGACTAAATGAAATTGAAGATTATTATTAAATTAAGAAATACCAAAACCAAAATAAATTATATCTGGACAGATTTTTTTTTTAAAAAAAAAACACTCTTCAATCAGTTCTTAAAGTAGGTCAGAATAATTGCCAGCTGAGCACTCTGAAGAATTTAACAACATTTAAAAGATTATCACTGCAGAAGTCTTGTCCTTAATCTATATACTATCTGTCAAAACAACTTCCTGAAGAACAGCTTCAGACAAATTAAGCTGATATCAATAATTTTGTAACGATTTGATTTTCTTAAAATAAATTATCCCTAGCATGTAGGCATAAATAAGGTTTGTAATAGATATGAACTGATGTTTTGATCCAGATCACAGTTGAGTCACATATTTCAATTGTGAAAGAAGAAAAGAAATGAAATTATTTCAGTTACCTGTTCTGTAATTTTAGAAAGTGTTATAGATTTAATCAAAGTAAGAGGTAGTAAAAGCAGGAGAAACAAAGGACCCCTTGCAATATTTTTGTTTATTTCATTGCTTGTTTTTTGACAGTCATTCCTTTGATATGGTCTGTCCAATGACTTTGCCATGGTTCTCTATGTCATATCTGCAAAATATTCAGCTTTGCTTATTTTACATAATATTATTTCTCATTAATTGCAGAAATTAGTGATGAAAAACACTTGATAGCATGATTCTGAGCAGGATCATTATACCTATTATTTTGATTAAAATCTATATTGTTGCTTTGGTTAAAATGCTAGTGTTTTTTAAAAAGTGCTTTTACATTATCAGATCTTCAGATCATTCACTGTTCATTTTATGAAAATGTTTATAGTGACAACAGAATTTAAAACAAAAAGGCTTAATTTATTTTTAACGTAGCATTTAAGCTATAAAATGCAGAGCCTTGGGACAAGCATTAGATTTATCCCAGACAATAATTACCAGGGCAGCTCAAGAAAAGTCTTCTAAAACTTTATTTTATGAGCAATATCTTCTGGATTCAATGAAATAGCAGCAATTTGATTTGATTTGATTTGATTTGATTAATTTTAGGTGCCGCCTGATACCAAAATTGTCTGGGTGACTTACAATATAAAAACAATAAAATACTGAACAAAATAATGAATAATGAATGAAAATAAAGAAAGAACAAGGAAAACAAAGAACAAGATAGGCTGACCAATAAGACAAAAATATTATTTTTATTGACTCCAGATTCTGTTTTCTTTTCATGACAATATGTTAAAATGAGATGGCATAGTACCGGTTATAAAAGGAAACTTAATTGTAAAATGTCTGGCATTTGAAATAATTAAAATGTCTCATTTATGTGATAAGGACTTAATAAAAATATTTGACACCTTTATTTTTTATGTGCAGCAAGATCTAAAATTAATTATAAACTTTGAAAGACCGATTCTGTATGAACACTTCTTAAAGCAAAAGAAATAATAGTCTCTATTACTCTCTAGAGTAATGGTTCTGAAACTCGGCAGCTTTAAGATATGTAACCTTCAACTCCCAGAATTCCTCTTGTAGGTTTGCTGGTATGAGAAGAATAGAAGGTGGGAGCAGTGTGTACATTGCCTGGATTTATACAACATAAATATGAGATGTAAATCTAGTAATAAATAAGAATTTGCTAGCATAGTATTTAGTTCCTCAGGGTTCAATATTAGGTCACTGTGGAAACCTGTACTAGGTACTCTCTCCCTAATGTTATTTTCCTGTTATTGGAGTTTGGCAAGAAACTTAAATCTCTTCCCTACCCACCCCTACTTTTTCTTAAATGCAACTTGTTTAGGTATTTTTTTATTTGATACAAAAGCATTAATTTATGTGTCTACTTCTAATAATAGCCTTCCTATTTGCACATATGGTTCACATTTTCTTTCTCTATGGTTATTCCTACTTTTTGAAACACTGCACTCCCTTTCCCCAGAACAAGTGTTTCTTTTCCTCCTTTTTTTTCAAAAGCTGAAGATCATTTTATTTCACTTTTTCTTTGGTTCTGATTGTTTCAGACTTTTACAGATAAGCTAATTTATTTATTTTGTACTTCCTGGCTGTATTTCTTCAGTTTTTTTCATTGGTCTTTGTTCTAAGCCACTCCAAGACTTTACAGACTTTGGGTGGTCCATATAGGGGTGCAGGGCTGAGTGGAAGATCAGCTTTCATCACAATGGCTCAATACAAACTCTATTTCTTGTGTGATATCAAGACTTAATGTGGAAGGACAGAAGTTACAGTTGTGACATGACCAGGTATAGGGAAATCCTGGCTAGCTGCAGGTGCCTATATTAATTGACAAATAATATCAAATGAATCAATGCAATTTGCATGTTATGACTTAGATAAGTGTGTACTTGTGTGTGGTCGCTTTATGAACATTTTTCTACATACTTTTACACTGTGTCATATTTACTCAAAAGTAATATCTATCATATTGTTTCCCACCTAAAAAGCAATGATTAGATAGAGAAAATAACCAGGCTATATCTCCATTGCTATATTTGCAGTGAACATGAAACCGTTCCCCCATTTAAAAAAATAATCAAATATTTCAGAAGAAATGCTTGTTTCATTGAGTCCAATTTGGCCTTGTAGATTAATTGTATACCAGGGTTTCTCAACCTTGTTAGGAATTTGGGAAGCCC
>JAKJMR010000980.1:555030-605384 GCA_024449315.1 Daboia siamensis | reverse complement strand
TTTAAGAAATTCATTCTCCGCAATATTAGTCCTTGGTTTTGTCTAGCTGTCTATTTATGTCTGTCTTCTGTCCATCCGTCTATCATCTTTCTATCACCATAAATAATATGATGTGCCTTATATATATAATAAACTCAAAGAGCAGATTTGATGGACCACTAGGTGTCTTTCTGTTGTCAGTTTAATATGGCAGGTCATATTACAGATTTAGAGTTATTTTGCCAATCAGCTTTACATTTTCACTATACTTCTTTGCATAAAGAGGATAAAAGAAGCAGATGAATTGTTTATGAAGATAGTGTGTGTGTAAGATTTGTTTATTTGTTGTATCATTATGCTATTATGAGATTAACCAACATATTCAAAATCACATTATAACATCCTGGTTGTTGGTTTTTTTCAGCCTATCATCACAAGCACCAGTTTCATGTTGTTTTTATCTTATTCTTCCTGGCAATATTAAGACAAAATATAAAGGCAAATTCTGTGCCTAACTAGGAAATTATAAATAGAAGATATTTGTCATTTTCTTCGTGCATTACCAATAAAATCAAGGGAATCATGTTGGGAAGGGGTTAGTAGTGACAAACTAAGGAGAAACTTCCTGACAGTTAGAATAATTAACCAGTGGAACAACCTGCCTCCAGAAGTGGTGAATGCTCCAACACTGGAAGTTTTTAAGAACAGACTGGACAGCCATTTGTCTGAAATGGTATAAGGTTTTCTGCCCAAGCAGGGGGTTGGACTAGATCAGGGGTGTCAAACTCAATTTCATTGAGGGCCGCATCAGCATTGCGGTTGCCCTCAGAGGGCCAGGTGGGTATGGCCAGGGTGGGCGTGGCCTGCTGGGTGGGCATGGCTAGAGTGTGTATGGCCTACTGGGTGGGCGTGGCCAGCTCTACATTGTTTGCATCAAGGGTGCCTATGGGGGCCTGGGCAGGAGTGGGACAGATCTGAGGGTCTCTGGCAGAAGGAGGGTCTCTGGGCCAGGGCCAAGGCAGTGGGGGCCATTCTCTCACTGTTTCCAGGATGGCTTCGTGGGCCGCATGAAACCACTTCGCGGGCCGAATCCGGCCCCCGGGCCTTGTGTTTGACATGTCTGGACTAGATGAACTCCAAGGTCCCTTCCAACTTTAGATTTAATTCAGTTTTACAGGGCCAAAATTGACTCAATTTTAACATGTAAAATTTTAACAGATAAATTACATTGTCATATCTCTAGTAATTTTTATGTTACATAATTTTAGATAAGAAAAGTGTGTAGGGGGGAGGGTGAAGAGTCAAGATAAAACTAAAAATAAAATGGTGCAAAGTGCTCCTTGTTTATTTGAAATACTGAAACTATGTTTTTAATAGCAGTTCTGCATGTCATGAAACTCAGATAGAAGTATATTGCTGTCTTTTGCTAATGCTGAAAAGTTCAAATCAGGATTGCACCTAGTTAAAATTTGGACACCACTAGGAAATCCTACAAAACTGGATTTAATAAGATGACTATAAGGCAATAACATACTATTTCTGTACAGTTGCCATCTACTTAAACAGCAAAAATTGAGCTTTTTAGAAAGACAAACAGCCCACAATGGAATCTTTACTGTTAGTTTATATTACTGTTATATTTTGATTTAGAGGTTAAGGTCACCAAGCTATGAACCAGGAAACCATGAGTTTTAGCCCTGCCTTAGGCATGAAAATCAGCTGGGTCACTTTAGGCCAGTTGTTTTCTCTCAATCCATTTCACTTGTAGGGAAAACAGGAAGAGGAAGGAGTATTGCATGTATTTGAATTATTTATAAAAAAATAATAAAGGTAGGAATAAACAAACAAATAAATAAAACATATTTTTGAAGGTTAATTGTCATGTGCAAAACCATAATAGATATGGAATGTGTGCCGATTATGTCATAGATTGATCTGTATCATGTACTTCTTTGGCTTCCTGTCATAGATAGATTACCATCGTTATCCTTTGCTCTACTACATAGATTTCGATTCCATTCATTTCACACATCAGTAACTTATGTGTGTCACCTTCAGGAGGATATATAACAATACCAAGCCCAGTATTATATGTTTAATTTACATTGCAAGTTCATCAGGCAGAATGCAGATCATGATTGCTGGCATCAGCCGGAATTAAAGCAAGGGAAGATGTGAGTCAGCAACAGTGGCAGAGGACAAAAGGAAAGAACAGGTCACTTCATTTTAGGACATAGCCCAAAAAGAACTGCAACATACAGATCACAGCTACACATTTTCTCTATTTGCAAATGGTCTTCCGTAATATCTTTCTGTCTTCTATAGCAGTGTTTCTTAACAATGTGTGGCCTTCATCAACAGCCTGTGATCCTGTTCTTGGTTTGACTATAGTAGCCAAACAGTTTTTATAATTTCACGTGCAGTTAATGTTTTACATTGTTTAGAAAAAGCAGATTGTCTTGTAAATAAGTTTGTCTTGTGCGTTGCTTGTGCACTGATCCAAAGAGACAGAGAATGTTTAAATCATTTTTGCTAGCCTGTTTTCTGCTTATATTCTGATTCTTCCTGATGGTCGTCTTTTTATAAAAAAATAAATAAATCCATTGAGCAGCTTTAAAATAGCCACTTTTCATTTTTACTGTGACTTGTCTTCCAGTCAGCTGTCATAACATAATACTAAGAACCCCCACCCCACTTTTTAATAAACTTTTCAGTCTTCATAAGGGTATAGGATTTAAAACCTGGTAAGGAATAATGAAACCATTTAGTCTACTGTAACTTCAAAATTGCTGTGCTGTGGGATAATCTTTATGTAATTCATTATTCAAGTTTGTATCCTGATGATCCTAAATTCCCATGTTTGGTTGTACTAATAGTCAAATAGTTCAACCTTTATCCAATCCAGTAATATCTATACTATAAACTATATTCCATAGCAAAGTATAAAATATAATAAAATGTATACGTCCTAAAATACATTGAAACTTTCTGTCTAACAGAAATATTTAATTCACCTCTATAGCTCAGAAAGCCCAGACCATTTTCCAATAGTTGTGATTCCATGTGAAAAACCAACACTATTTTTATTTTTTAGTTTATTTTTGTGTCCTATATATTCTGATATTTCTCCAAGAAAAAGTGGAATATAGTTTTCTTCTGCCAATATTTATCTTCACAATAACTTATGCAATGGCTTATCAATGGCTAAATTCATCTACTGCAGACATGTCAAACACAAGGCCCGGGGGCCGGATGCGGCCCGCAAAGTGGTTTCATGTGGCCCGCGAAGCCATCCTGGAAACAGTGAGGGAATGGCCCCCACTGTCTTGGCCCTGGCCCAGAGACCCTCCTTCTTCCAGACACCCTCAGAACTGTCCCACTCCTGCCCAGGCCCCCATAGGCACCCTTGATGCGAACGATGTAGATCTGGCCACGCCCACCCAATAGGCCATACGCATTCTTGCCATGCCCACCCAGTAGGCCACGCCCACCCTGGCCACACCCACCCGGCCCCTGAGGGCAACTGCAATGCTGATGCGGCCCTCAATGAAATTGAGTTTGACACCCCTGATCTACTGGATTTCACAGCTGAGTGACATTTGAACCAAGTTCTTCCCATTCTTAACCAACTACAAATAATTTATAAGTATTGTAGTTATAAACTTATACTGAAAACACACGTGTATATATTATTGTACCAGCAACCCATGCATGTCCATTAGTTCCTAAAGTTGCATTATCAGCTTTTTAAACAAAAAGGCACCAAAGCCTCAAGGAAGTTCTTGTACAATTAATAGGGTACAATGGCTCATGTAGTTAGGGTACTGGTTGACAATTTCAAGCCCATGTTCAAAGCCCAAGTGCTGCTGTGACGGAGTAGGCTCCCATCATTGCTCCAACTCCTACCAACTTAGCAGTTCAAAGGCCTGCAAAATGCAAGTAGATAAACAGGAACCAGTTTGGTGGACTCATTAACAAGGACATGAAAGGAGCCCACAACTGGGCATCCCCCAGAGCAACAGTTATATCACCAGCTAATCTTTTCACCACAGACACACTTTGGTGGTTCCAACATGCAGGTATAGCATAATAAGGTACAGCTTTCTAGCTCCTATTTTCTAGCAAAAATCAGCAATAATATTAACATTTATCACTAATCCTGCTTCTGTAGTTCTTATCTGATGTTTCTTGAAGCTGAATATTTTATATTTCATTAGTACAGGACAAATATGCTTAAATACAGATTTGGGGAAAAAAATACCTGTTCGCATCAGCAGATTTTAAATGTATTATTAAACTGTCTGTGATTTCATCAAAATCTGGAATTGGGTATGTGTAGTTTAACGAAGAGAAGGGTGAGGGGTGACATGATAGCAGTTTTCCAATATCTCAGGGGCTGCCACAGAGAAGAGGGAGTCAAGCTATTGTACAAAGCACCTGAAAGCAGGACAAGAAGCAATGGATGGAAACTAGTCAAGGAGAGAAGCAACCTAGAACTAAGGAAACACTTCCTGACAGTTAGAATAATTAACCAGTGGAACAACCTGCCTCCAGAAGTGTTGAATGCTCCAACACTGGAAGTTTTTAAGAGGAGACTGGACAGCCATTTGCCTGAAATGGTATAGGGTTTCCTGCCTGAGCAGGGGGTTGGACTACATGACCTCCAAGATCCCTTCCAACTACTACTACTACTACTACTACTACTACTTATTATTATTATTATTATTATTATTATTATTATTATTATTATTATTATTATTATTATTATTATTATTATTATTATTATTATCATCTTCCACCCTGAAAGAACCATACGACAAGTGGCAATATATGTTTTGTGTGTTGAATATAAGGAAAGGATGTCATTTCTAATTTCTAAGAATCTTCTTCACTATTTTCCTTTAAATGAACTCTTAATTTTGAGAACTATGTCTTTTCTTCTGCACCAAAATATATAAGCAAATTAAAGTTTAATGTTGCAGGGCATTATCCCAAACATTAAAATTAATTATTCAAATTCAATCTGTAATCTAATTTTACAGACAGATGCCTAAGCATTGCACTTTGACCATCAAAGTAATGTGATTTTTTTAAAAAAAATGAAACTCTTGAAGTGAGTCTGCACTGAGTAATTTAATATGTATTTTATGTGCTGTATTACATATTGTGCAACAAATTAAAAAAAGAAAACATGACAAATAATATATTGCCTAGACTTCACTTGTAAAATTTGTTGTTTTAGTACAGGGATGTCAAACTCAATTTCATTGAGGGCCGCATCAGCATTGCGGTTGCCCTCAGGGGGGCGGGTGGGTGTGGCCTACTGGGTGGGCATGGCTAGTGTGTGTATAGCCTACTGGGTGGGCGTGGCCAGCTCTACATCGTTACCGTCAAGGGTGCCTATGGGGGCCTAGAGGGAGTGGGACAGATCTGAGGGTCTCTGGCAGGAGGAGGGTCTCTGGACCAGGGCCAAGGCAGCGGGGACCATTCCCTCACTGTTTCCAGGGTGGCTTCGCGGGCCGCATAAAACCACTTCGTGGGCTGGATCTGGCCCCCGGGCCTTGTGTTTGACATGTCTGTTTTAGTATAACAGCATACTGTATTACATTAATTGGCACAAAGAAAAGGTAGAAATTGTTGCCTTTCATTTCTACTATTTGTATATTAATTATTTTATAGCTTAAAATTTAATGTCACATAGCCTCAGAATTTTGTAGAAGCACTTGTGAGATTTTACAGTTCACATTATAACTATTCCTATTAAACTCATTTAAATGTTTTTAACAACGTGGTTAGTATCATAAATAAAAAATAAGCACTCGAAACCATTCATATGGTGTAAATAACATGAACTGGGATGTAGCAAAAACTACTGACATATGCAGAACAAAAGTAATAGTTGCCTTCATTGGTTTTTTTAAAAAATAGAATGATTTAATGTATTGCTTTTTTTTTCATTTTTAGTATCGAACAAGATACCACTATCAGTAATACATATGTGTGTGTACAGTGAGGCTTTGCAACAGAAGAGGACATTTTATTTCATTTGTGAAAATAAAACAGATGGATCGTGCATGTTATCTCTTGAACTTCAATACTTGAATAGAGTGAGATAATATTGTACATCACCCAGGGTTGCCCATGAGTGAGATGGGGAGTCTCTAAATTTGATAAATAAAAATGAATAGAATTAATTAATTAATCCAATATAAGCCAATGATTTTTCCAGACCTAGGCCAACCTGGACCATTGCTTGGGCAAGAGACCAATTCTGACTACCTTTGTACTTCAGTCTTTCCCAGCAATAACAATGTCTGTTGTGTACACTTCAATTTCTAAAATTCTCAGCAATGTCTGCATTAGCTGCATAATTCTGGCAGTTAAACATTCACATATCTGAAGAAAATGCAAATTGGCTTGGGCTATTTTAGTTTGCTTCTTTCCTTCCTAGTTCTATTTATGTAATTAGTTGAATACCCAGCTCCAGTCTAGGAGCCTGCAGTAATCTGTGGTCGATTTTCCTTTGAAATACATATTATAGAAATGGGTACAGGCTTATTTGCATTTCCTCTGATTCTTATGAAATTTGTAAGTGGTCTTGAATATTTGTAGCTAAGCAGTCTCCAAGAAAAGGTGCACATTTTCCTTTGCCACTCACTGCCTTTCCTTATGATTTCTATCATCAATCACCTTTATCCTCTTTTTCCAAAAGAATAATGTTTTCCCTTGTAAAGTGGGGGAGGGGGCATTGACATGCACATTGGGGCAGCAGTAGATATTGCTTATGTATTCATGTTGAACCTTCCAAAGAATCCCTTCAATTTTTTTCAAGTGTATCACTTGAGTACTCAAGCAGCTGAATTGATTTGGGGGCAAACTGTTTGAATAACTGATCAAGCATTCCTGCTGCTGTGCCATATTTTGCAGCTCTGCTTCTGAAGTTCAAAAACAAAGAGAAGAGATGTAAGAAGCAGAGAGCAATGAAGTGAATAAAACTCCAATGAATAGTCAAGGACAATAAAAATTAAAAAGTGAAATATTAAAAAAAACAGTTATGTTGGCAGAATTTCCAACTCTTCTGATATCGATAAAGGTTATTTCTATGAGACAAATATTAAGTCAGTGTTATTCTGTGCATAAGGCATGTTATGTTAGAAGTTCAAGAGCAAACCCAAAATCAGTAGTATTGCTTGTACAGCTATGGATTGATTATCAGTCTAGAATAGGGGCAAAAATTCTGCTTACAACTCAAGGTTGTAAACAGTGTTTTTTTTGTAAAAGAAAAAGGTGCCGGAACTCACACATGTCATACAACCCACCTTGCCTACCCTACAAGGCTCCATCCAAAAAAGGTGCCGGAACTCCGTTCTGAGCGTTCTATGAGAAAAAAAGCCCTGGTTGTAAACAACAGAAGAGAGGCACCCAGAGATATAGTTACTGAATTTGATACTTTGTGGACATTGTTCATATTCTCTATGTCTCAGCTACAGAATATTTGAAATAAATGAAATGACTTCTCTCATTTAGATTGTGTTTGTCTTGAATCCAAACGTGGGTTCATTTTCAACAAAAACCTGGAGTGCAGAATAACAGTATGTTTGGTTAAAATATTTTTGGTGTCTAAGTACAGATCAGCAGTCATAGGTGCTTTAAAATCCCCTCTAGCTCTGCGGGATTTAACAAGGTGACTGAAAAATATTAAGCCTTTAATAGCTATGTATAAAAAGATGTTAGAATATACTACACATGATATTAAAGAACATAAGCAGAAATGGAATGAGGAATTGGAATGTTCAGTATATGAACATCAATAGCAGATCATTTTGACATCTGATGACATATATACATACTGTAGTTTAAAATTATGCTCAATTCAACAAAATATTACATTGGATAGGTTTTGATAACAATGGCCATTCAGTGGAAGAGATGGCCATTCAGTGGTTAAGTAAAACACTGAATAATTTTTAAGATATGTTGGTGTAATAAAGCATGTTTCAGAGTATAAAGCTGGATGCATTATATTTATAACATTTGGCAAAATAATAATGATATACAAAATTTCATAGAGAAGCTTTCCCCTAATGAAGCTTTGATAAAAGCATACCTTCAAGGTATGGTACATGGACTCTGTCAATCAAAACAGGGCAGCCAGTCCATCACATGAGTGTAGTGTCAAAAAGGGTCAAGATGAGAGTCAAAAAAGCCCACATGATGGTCATGACCATCACAGCAACCCCATGTGTTGTTTCTTAAATGTAAATGCAGTTTGGATATCCCAGCAATTATATTTGTACAAAGTTAACATTCTCATCCTTCCATCTATTTCTTTGTGTGGTCCACAGCTTTCTGTATTGTACCTGACTGAACTAACTAATAGCAATCTATTTTACTTCTTGAAAAGGGCTAATCTCTGTTAAAGCATTATGTATGATAATATATATAGAACCATGTGTCTGTGCTTCTTCTAGTGATGCTTATTAATTTAGTAATCACTAAATACATTGAATGAAATGTTTCTTATTCAGGAATATATATATATCTAGAACAACTTACAGTTTGTGATGCCATTGAATTAATGTGAGTGCATGGCTTGTTTTTTTCTCGTCATTAACTGCTCTTTTTGTAGCCAGTTAATAATTTTACGTCACTGGTAAAGAAGTTCCACTTGGACTTAAAGCTAATTAATTAATTAATTAATATGCCTCCTATTTCACTAGTGAAATGACTCTGGGAGGCTTAAAAATTATAAAAAGATAAATATAAAAACAATAAAAATGATAAATATTAAATAGAAACTAAAAACCAAGAGGATGGACTATCTAGAAATGGGAACTTCTCTTTACCCTATCAGCCACCTCCAGTATAGAGCTTTCCCACTTGGGCCCCAAGCCAGCCTGCAGAACTAGGTTCTAAGGCCCTTCTGAAAGACCAAGAGGGTACAGGCAGATTTCACCTCTGGCAGCAAAATATGCCAGCAGGCAGTGGCCATAGCAAAAAGAGCTTTTCTTCTAGGCTCAGCCAGCCAAAATTCTTTGACTGATGGGGTCTGTAGCAAACCCCTTCTACTGGATGAGTGGGCCCAGCCAATCCATATACCCTATAAATCTATATAAAGATGTAATAGCAGACTCAAAGACAGTCTTGCACACACAAAAATAAAGTTACTATCTCTTGACTTGTTATTGGCTCTGGAGTTTGGCAACTATATTGCTTGTTAAAGGCTATTGGTGTTTCCTCTCTATAAAGTATGGGGCATGTTTGCCTTCATGTCTTTGAGTCACTTGTTGCTAATTACTATTTATCACTATACAAAGCAAGCAATCTTCTATCTGTCGGCAACATAAGGTCCATTCAGAATTTATAGACTATAGTCTGGCATTCTGATCCTAAAACACATTAGGATGAAATAAGATCCACTGATTCCAAAACAACATATATCAATTGGAGCATCAATTCATATGGTAATTTTCTAGCCTTTTTTTTCTCCTTGGTAACTTATGCTTTCATAATAAATAATTGGAATGCTCTAGGTTTAGACAGAGATATAAATATTATTCACGGCCAAATTATATGTGATGAGACAACAACTCTCAGAATTTCCAGACAATATGATCCCTGGATATATTCAATTTTCACTGTTCTTTTTATTGCCAGCAATACAATACAATCTACATCCCATTTCAAGCTGATTGAGTACCATTTGATTCAATAATGTCTAAATCTGTCTTTGTTTATTGAAAAGTTCGAATGACTTCCATGACCCCTCCAATCTCATCCAATTATAATTTTCTAACTTTGGGTTTACTTGTATCAATCTACTTTTCTTAGAAGCAAATAGGATACTCTGATCTGAATAAACATACTTACAATCCTGCCACACAATATTTCAAAATCAAATAATATCCAAGATTAAATTTATTTTGAATCAGAATATAAAAGGCAAAAGCAGCTTTCTTCACAGGTTTGAAGAAAATATTCCAAAGTAAGGTATGGCACAACTTAACATAAAAAAATGAACTATGTAAAAACCAAGTTCCAATTATTGGACTGTTTTTGGATAAGCTTTTTCATCTTTTTCATTAAAAATTAAAATAGACTGAATTTCACCATAAGGCTAGAACAAAACAAAAGTTGGAAGACACTGTTTCAACATGAGTTAGTGGCAACCCCCAGCATATATTGTCTTTTCAATGAATGAAGGGATTTGCTACATATAAATTATTCTACAACCACTGCCAGTACCTTCTGAAGTTCTTGCATGGAATATAATTAAATTATATGTGTAAATGGCTAGAACAAATAAAATTGCTACACAACCATCTGGTTTGCATATGATAAATAGAATTTAACTACTTTACATATGATAATGAGAAGTTTTTAAGGATTATTTATTTATTAAATTTATATGCTGCCCATCTCCCCAACAAGGCAACTCATATAAACAAAATATATGTTTACTTTTGGAGGCAATATTTATATTAAAGTGATTAAAAGTTAAAAGACAAAAACTATCTTTTGAAACAACTTTTTGGAAATTGGTGTTAGCAATTGGTCATTATCAAAATACAGTAAAATACAGTAAAATAAATTAAAAGAATCTAGTTCAAATATGATTTAGACATAATGTTTTTGTTATCAGTTTCACCATGTACAATCTGATTATGTACTTCCATGATAAAGGCAACCCACTGTGCACATTGTGCACCACACAAGGTTACTGCATGAGGGAGGCACCATTAACAGGTTTTTTTAAAAAATTTAATAGCACACAAACATGCATTTACATGGCTAGAATATATTAACAAGTTTTTATTTTTATCATTTATAGAATCTACTTTAAAAAATATTTTTGGCACAAGAGCACCATATATGCCAGCAGTATCCTGCCCATTGGAAATCCTACAGAAAACCTGTTTCAAAGAATGCAAAGAATTAGGAAAGGGCTAACAACTGTCTCTGTTGAACATGTTTTTTGAAATTTCAAGAATAATAGATAAGCCACAGTCTCAGTAGATTTCTACATGCAGTTACTAGAATATAGTCAGTCCATTGCAGTTCTCTCACAGGAAGAGTAGAGATGGGAAAATTATAATAAATTCCAATTTGTCCCTATTGGAGAAAAATGATTGCTGCTTATAAAGTGTGCATTTATGGGGCTTCTCTGGAGCTGATATGATAGAATTTCTTGTAATAGCATTTACTGATCTGTGACTCATGAATAGAGTTAATCACTTTATGGAAAAGCCAACACATTCCTATATGTGTCGTTATTTTTTCATGTGGCAGTTTCAAATTGTACTTAGTTCCAAATCTTTCGAGAATCTTGGAAAAAACAGAAATACTAGATTATCTAGTTTGCAGGTTAATAATCCTAAATTTGGAAGTGACTGCCAAAATAATCTAATCTAGTGTTCTCAACTTTGGCGGCTTTAAGATATGTGAACTTCAAGTAATTCCCCAGACACCATGCTGGGGTTTGAAATGCACAGATTTTAAAGTTACCAAGGCTTAGAAACACTGATCTAATTTAACCCATGCCATTGTAAGTAACCAAGAGTGGGGACAGAAAGGAATAACTAGAGGGATGTCACTACTGTCTTGTCCTAGCATCTGTTACTTTACAATACTTATCCACTTTACAATAGATGATTTCTGCCTCTGATCAAGACCTGAGTTTCCACAGCACATACTATCAGGAGCTTCTTTTTTTATGTTTAATTGATATATTGTTGGCCTTGTCCTGAAATATAGAGAAAAACATATAGTGCAAGTAAGGAGACGTTTTCCTAAAAACTAGTTATTTGGCAATTGTAATATATGTGCAGTTGCGAAGACTTAATATAAACAAATGATATTTTAATCTTAAACAAGGCAGCAATACTACTATTTAATATATGGTTCCCTAGAGCCTGAGGAATGAACTCTGCTAACAGATTGGCTATCAAAGTGAACACAACAAGCTTAGAGATAGCACTTCATTAAATATTGAATATAGTTCAGGTAAACAATAATATAATAGTTCAAAATGAATCATAGCCTGTGCAGTTATGAAAAGTTGGAATAG
Source organism: Daboia siamensis (assembly GCA_024449315.1). Classification (NCBI taxonomy): domain Eukaryota; kingdom Metazoa; phylum Chordata; class Lepidosauria; order Squamata; family Viperidae; genus Daboia; species Daboia siamensis. The sequence goes on along the minus strand of JAKJMR010000980.1, from coordinate 593,338 downwards.
AGTTATAATAAAATATACAGGTGCTGTAATTTACTAGTTTTCATTCCAACAATTTTCATTCCAACACACACATAATTTTCTCCCCAAGGGACTTTATATAGAGTTTATTTTGTTTTCTATCAAAAATCATTGAAGTTAAACTCTTAAATAAGATTCTTTCTAAATAATTTAAGATAAAAGGATCTCTAAACTCTAAACTCTGCTGGATCTGGCCAAGAATGTATCCAGTCCAGTAACCTTCTCCTACTTCCTAAGTCTCTCCCCTAAGAAGAGTTTCACTACCTCCTTCTCCTGTATATTTTATTTTAATTTTCCAGTTTTCTACCAGGAGAGCAACATACAGTGCTATTTCCAGTTAATGAACCTACCAGTGATAGCTAGATCTCCTTAATTCTGTTGTAAACTAGATTTTATGACTTAAAAATCAGTCTCTCCTTCGCATTTTTGTTGTTGTTGTAGAGCTCATAAAAACTTTGGGCAACCCTCCTTTCATCATTCCTTCCTTCCTTTTCTTTAAGACTTCTGAGTTGGCCTAATAAACCTATTTGCATCAAAAAGGTATTGCTCTAATGTAGCAATATTTTTCAACCTAATGTTGTAGGGATAACTTTTTGCTAATAATTTTAATAGCAATTATAAGTGACATTAATGAAGCCATGGCATTCAAAGTGCTTCTTGTTTAAATTCAGAACAAGGAGCTCTTAATTAATATTTAAGGGATTTTAAAAATGGAAAAGCTTTCAACATTCTAATAGCAGCTGCTTTAGCTTTTTAGAAGAACAACTCCCATGTGTTATCTAGAGCAGTTTGGGTAACTTTTCTCTGCTAAGGGCCATATCCTTTCAAGGTTAATGACATGAGTGTCACATGCCAAGAGTAGAAATCTTGAAGGAAATGGAAGATTGTGTGCCTGTCTTATGATAGCTTTCTTTTGCTCTCTCGTTTTCTCCTCTTCCTTCTCCTTTGTTCTTCTGAGGACTCTTATCTGTCTTAAGCAGAGATGATATATATGTTAAATTAGAGCAAGCTGTGTTTATGACTCTGATTCATATTTTATAAAAGAGAATATGCATTTTATTTGAGTGTGTACTGGGAGGGAATAGACTTGATTATTTTTTTAATATCATTGATGTTATATCACCATATTCAACAATGTAATATTGATCTTTGATATATATCTGATCATAGTTCAATTACTATGAATTATGTGTTTCAGAAACAGGCTAGGATCTTGAGAAATTAGTATTTTAATGTCTCCCTATTGATTGACGTGGTGGCTTAGTGGGTTAGGACACTGAGCTTGTCGATCAGAAGGTCGGCAGTTTGGCGGGTTGAATCCCGAGTACCACGTAACAGAGTGAGCACCTGTTACTCGTCCCAGCTTCTGCCAACCTAGCAGTTCGAAAGCACGTAAAAATGCAAGTAGAAAAATAGGGACCACTACGGTGGGAAGGTAACAGCGCTCTGTGCGCCTTTGGCATCTAGTTATGCCGGCACATGACCACGGAGACGTCCTTGGACAAGCGCTGGTTCTTTGGCTTTGAAATGGAGATGAACACCGGCCCCTAGAGTTGGAAACAACTAGCATGCATGTGCGGGGGAACCTTTACCTTTACCTTTACCTATTGATTGCTAAAGAATATGGTACAACAAATGCAGGTAGACACCTCTCAATCTTTTGTTTGAATTCAGAAACATCGAATGGTGAAATCTTTGAATGGGAATGATATAAAGCATATGTTCAATGTAAAATTAATGCTTACTCAACATATAAAGTAAGACTAAAAATAAAAGAGAAAAACCTTGAAATATAAAGAGAAACATTTATGGGCACAGATGGTTATATACCAATCTACAGGTTTGTAGAGAAAAACACAGAGAAAAAAAGTGAATTAACTACTATAATATCTCAACAGACAGATTTCATGCTAACATACTTACAACAGAGATACTGTTAAAATGGCAAAAGTCCTGGTAAGACCTTGGCTAATAGTTGTAAATGAAAGAACGATAGGACAATGATTCCAATTATTAAAAATGAAGGTGATAAAATGTATAAAACATCAATGGATATAAACTGTCAACTTTTAAAATTGTATTCAGAAATATTTAGTAAACCAGAAAATGTATCAAATGAATATATAGAGCCCTTTTCAAATAAAATTAATCTACTGCTTTTAGATAAAATATAAAAATAACTTTTGTTTACTTCACTATCTGAGGTAAAGATTAAGCAAATAATTTTAAAAGTAGCAAGTGCACCAGGTTTAGAAGGGCTCCCTATTGAGTTCTATAAAAAATTTTATAGATCTTTTGGTGCCAAAATTTTGCAACCTACAAAAAGAGATGTTTGATAAGGGAATTTTATCACCAGCATTTAATGAAACCTATATTTAAGTTATACTAAAAGCAAGTAAAGATCACACCCAATGTGTTTATTATCATCCAATCTCATTTATTAATATTGATACAGAGATTTTTAACAGCAGTATTAGCAACGGATTACAGCAAATGATAACATTTGTTATTAAGAATGGTCTAGTAGGACTAATAAAAAGTAGGCAAGCAGCAGATAATATTAGATTAGTTGTAAATCTAAAGGATTAAAATAAGTAAAAAGTTAAATTTGTAATTTTCTCATTAGATGTTGAAACACCATTTAACAAAATACACAAAGAATACATGCTGCACTAAATAAATTTGGATTTCTTTTGGACACTACCACTGTTGAGAAAATTGCACTGGTTGCCAGTTGCTTCCAGGTGTAATTCAAAGTGTGGGTTGTCTTCTTTAAAGGTCTACGTGGATTTCTGTGGAGCCAACTTTTCCCAGCAATTTCTGCTCATCCAGTTAGAACCCATCTCTGAAGAGGTTTCATCATTGGGGACCACAAGAGTATACCTCCTCCATCACTACCCCTCTCTTTTTTAGCACAGCCCTCTAATTGAGTTCAGTTCAGCATCAATATTGCTGTTAATCAGGAACTAAACTTTGCTTTTCAGGAAGACTTTATAGTTTGATAGAGAGCTTCACATCCTGAAGTAGGCATTATTTATAGCTAAGAATATTATTTATCAGCAAACACTGTTTAGAGACATTTACAATTAAGTGAACTGTAAGACTAAGTAAGCAAGTTGTTGTTGTTGTTAGCTGCGAAGTCGTGTCCGACCCATCGCGACCCTATGGACAACATTCCTCCAGGCCTTCCTGTCCTCCACCATCCTCTGGAGTCCATCCAAGCTCACGCCTACTGCTTCAGTGACTCCATCCAGCCACCTCATTCTCTGTCGTCCCCTTCTTCTATTGCCCTCAACCTTTCCCAGCATGAGGCTCTTCTCCAGTGAGTCCTTCTTTCTCATTAGGTGGCCAAAGTATTTGAGTTTTAGCTTCAGGATCTGGCCTTCTAAAGAGCAGTCAGGGTGGATCTCCTCTAGGACTGACCGGTTTGATCGCCTTGCAGTCCAAGGGACTCGCAGGAGTCTTCTCCAGCACCAGAGTTCAAAGGCCTCAATTCTTTGGCGCTCAGCCTTTTTTATGGTCCAACTTTCACTGCCATACATTGCAACTGGGAAGACCATAGCCTTGACTATACGCACTTTTGTTGACAGGGTGATGTCTCTGCTTTTTAGTGTGCTGTCTAGATTTGCCATGGCTTTCCTCCCGAGGAGCAAGCGTCTTTTAATTTCTTGGCTACAGTCCCCATCTGCAGTGATCTTGGAGCCCAGGAAAATAAAATCTGTCACTACCTCCATTTCTTCCCCATCTATTTGCCAGGAATTGAGAGGGCCAGATGCCATGATCTTGGTTTTCTTAATGTTAAGTTTCAACCCAAGTTTTGCACTCTCCTTCTTCACCTGCAACAAGAGGCTCTTTAGTTCTTCTTCACTTTCTGCCATTAGAGTGGTATCATCTGCGTATCTAAGGTTGTTGATATTTCTTCCGGCAATCTTAATTCCTGCTTTTGATTCATCTAGCCCAGCTTTTCTCATGATGTGCTCTGCATATAAATTAAATAGGCAGGGCGACAGTATACAGCCTTGCCGGACTCCTTTCCCAATTTTGAACCAATCGGTGGTTCCGTGTCCAGTTCTCACTGTTGCTTCTTGACCCGCATATAGGTTACTCAAGAGGCAAATAAGATGGTCTGGTACTCCCATCTCTTTAAGAACTTGCCACAGTTTGTTATGATCCACACAATCAAAGGCTTTAGCATAGTCAATGAAGCAGAAGTAGATGTTTTTCTGGAACTCCCTAGCTTTCTCCATGATCCAGCGTATGTTGGCAATTTGATCTCTAGTTCCTCTGCCTCTTCGAAATCCTGCCTGTACTTCTGGTAGTTCTCGATCCACATACTGCTGAAGTCTAGCTTGTAGGATTTTAAGCATGACTTTACTAGCATGAGAAATGAGTGCAATGGTGCGATAGTTTGAACATTCTTTGGCACTGCCTTTCTTTGGAATTGGAATGTAAACTGATCTTTTCCAATCCTGTGGCCACTGTTGAGTTTTCCAAATTTGCTGGCAAATTGAGTGTAGCACTTTTACTGCATTGTCTTTTAAGATTTTGAATAGCTCGGCTGGGATACTGCCACCTCCACTAGCTTTGTTGTTGCTCAGTTTTTCTAAGGCCCACTTCACTTCACATTCTAGGATGTCTGGCTCGAGGTCAGTGACCACCTCACTGTGATTATCAGGGACGTTAAGCTCATTCTTGTATAGATCTTCTGTGTAATTTTGCCACCTCTTCTTGATCTCTTCTGCCTCTGTTAGGTCCCTGCCATTTTGGTCCTTTATCATGCCCAGTTTTGCATGAAACGTTCCCTTCATTTCTCTAATTTTCTTGAAAAGATCTCTGGTCCTCCCTATTCTATTGTTTTCTTCTATTTCTTTGCACTGTTCATTTAAGAAGGCATTCTTATCTCTTCTAGCTATTCTCTGGAATTCTGCATTCAATTGGGCGTATCTTTCTTTTTCTCCCTTGCCTTTCGCTTCCCTCCTTTCCTCAGCTATTTGCAAAGCTTCCTCAGACAGCCATTTTGCTTTCTTGCATTTCTTTTTCTTTGGGATGGTTTTGGTTGCTACCTCTTGTACAATGTCGCGAACCTCTGTCCATAGATCTTCAGGCACTCTGTCTATCAGATCTAATTCCTTAAATCTATTTGTCACCTCTACTGTATATTCAACAGGGATATGATTTAATTCATACCTGAGCGGCCTAGTGCTTTTCCCTACTTTCTTCAGTTTAAGCCTAAACTTTGCAAGGAGAAGCTCATGGTCTGAGCCACAGTCAGCTCCTGGTCTTGTTTTTACTGACTGTATAGAGCTTCTCCATCTTTGGCTGCAGAGCACATAGTCAATCTGATTTCTGTGTTGACCATCTGGTGATGTCCATGTGTAGAGCCGTCTCTTGGGTTGTTGGAAAAGAGTGTTTGCTATCACCATCGTATTCTCTTGACAGAATTCTATCAGCCTGTGCCCTGCTTCATTTTGCACTCCAAGGCCAAACTTGCCTGTTATTCCGGTTATCTTTTGGCTTCCTACTTTAGCATTCCAATCCCCCATGATGATAAGAACATCATTTTTTGGTGTTAGTTCTATAAGGTGCTGTAGGGCTTCATAGAACCGGTCAATTTCATCCTCTTCAGCACTGGTGGTTGGGGCATAGACTTGGACTACTGTGATATTGAATGGTTTGCCTTGGATTCGAACTGAGATCATTCTGTCATTTTGAGGATTGTATCCCAGTATTGCTTTTCCTACTCTTTTATTGACTATGAAGGCTACTCCATTTCTTCTGAGGGATTCTTGCCCGCAGTAGTATACCTGATGGTCATCTGAATTAAATTCACCCATTCCTGTCCATTTTAGTTCGCTGATACCTAAGATGTCGATGTTTAGTCTTGTCATCTCTTGTTTGACCACGTCCAGCTTTCCTTGATTCATGGATCTTACGTTCCAGGTTCCTATGGAGAGAACATCTTTACAGCATCGGACTTTCCTTTCACCACCAGACACATCCACAACTGAGCGTCCTTTCGGCTTTGGCCCAGTCGCTTCACTCTTTCTGGCGCTACTAGTACTAGCCCTCTGCTCTTCCCCAGTAGCATATTGGACGCCTTCCAACCTGAGGGGCTCATCTTCCAGCATCATATCGTTTTGCCTTTTGGTACTGTCCATAGGGTTTTCATGGCAAAGATACTGGAGTGGGTTGCCATTTCCTTCGCCAGTGGATCACATTTTGTCAGAACTCTCGGCTATGACCTGTCCGTCTTGGGTGGCCCTGCACGGCATAGCTCATAGCTTCATTGAATTACGCAAGCCCCTTCGCCACGACAAGGCAGTAATCCATGTATTTATTTGCTTATTTATAAAAATTAGAAACTGGGCACCTATACTACATAAAATGACTACATTTAATTAAAACAAGCAACAATTAATTTGAAAATTGAAAATAATTATACTGCAATTTAAATGAGAATATTTTATTTACAAAGGACTCAGACATGAAGAGATAAAACCTGATTGTTTTCTTATCATTTTAATGGTTTATAAACAGCACTAATTATTGTGAATTGCATATGTATGAAGTACAGTTATTTAAATTGATCAACCGCTCATTAAAACTGTAGGGAATATTAAGAAACTTATTAAAAAAAATTTGATGTCCTGATAGAATTGGTAATGACCAGAATTGCTAGATTTGTACTCAGTAATGGGAAAATATCCTGCAGTTTTGTTTAACGATCTCTTGACAAACAAATCTGTTAAGAATGTCAATCTGCTTTCAAACTGCAAGCTTTCCCAATACAAATTTTATGAGAGACAATTCTCTGTCACATGCATGGAGGCAATATCTTAACTCCTTTCTCTATTTGGGAGACAGACACTATTTTGTCTTTTTAAAATGAAGGCAGAACTGCTGGGCTGAGACTGAGAAAAGGGGGAAAATAACAGAGACTAGGAATAAACTTTGGAATTTCTATTTTTAAAAAGTCCAAGTAAAATAAAAAAAGGAACAGAAACTTCACATACTAATTCTGAAGAAATAAGTTGTGAGTTTAGAAATGAATTTACAATAAAAACTGAGAGAGATCTATGAATCCTACTGGATAATCAGTTATGAGCCTGCAGTGTGCTACAGCTATCAAAAAAGCCAATGCAGTCCTAAGCTGCATCAACAGAGAGAGAGCAACAAGATCACATGAAGTGATAGTACCACTTTATACTACACCAGTGAGATCATACTTGGAATACTGCATCCAATTCTGATCACCACGATGCCAAGAAAAAAAAAAGATGTTAAGACTCTAGAAATGGTGCAGAGAAGCAATGAAGCTGATTAGGGGACAGGAGGCCAAAGCATATAATGAATGGTTGTGGCAACTGAGTATGTCTAGTCTAATGAAAAGAAGAACTAGGGGTGATAAAATAAATATTTTCCAAGGGTTGTCATAGAGAACGGGGGGTAGACCTATTTTCCAAAGAATCCTAGGGCAGGGCAAGCAGTAATAAATGGAAGTTTATCAAAGAGAGATCCAACCTAGAATTAAGGAAAAAATTCCTATCAATTAATCAGTGGAATGGCTTGCCTCTAGAAGTTGTGGATGCTCCATCACCGGAAACTTTTAAGAACAGATTGAAGAGCCATTTGTCCAGAATGATATAGGATCTCCTGCTTGAGCAGGGGTTAGACTAGAACACTTCAAAGCTCCCTTCCAACTCTATTATTCTGTATTTTGATATTTATTTCTCTGTGGTAAGCAAGTCTTCTGTGGGGTTCTTGGTGCTTTCTGAGCTTGTTTTTTTTTTTCTTGTAGATGTTTCACTACCAAACTAGGTAACATCATGAATGTCAGAAGAGAGTGGGGTTTGCTCTGAGTTTCCCATCTTTTATTTCTTCACATAAACTCAGTATTGAATGAATATTTCAGGTTATGCACAAGTAAATAATTTTATTTGTTCCATATCTTCCTTCTTCAAAGGGATTGTTGACATTTTGATATCTAAAATTAAAAGTGTTATTACAATTTTTATTTTCCTTTTCAAAAGATAAATTTTGCTTTTTTTATATCTTGTGAGATTGATCTACCTCCAAAAGAAACACTGAAACTACTAGTTGCATAGTCAGGAAACTGCTATATTTCACTCTTTTCATTTTAATCACTAGAAAAACAGCATATGGTACAAGAGAACCATTTTTTTTAAAAAAAAAAAACCACCAGGTTTAAAGAGTTTTACCAGGTGAGGCTCTCCCTGCAATATATATGGTAGCAGTAGGAACTACCAAGTTACAAATCAAAGCAGTAGGCTGGGCCAGAATGTAAAGACACAAAGATCCTTGAGAAAAGGCAGTTTTAGATCACTAGCCTTCATGGCCAAAATCTTGCAATAATGTTAATATTTAAAATACTAATTCCTTTTGTAAGAATTAATTTCAAAAAGGTTGTAAAAATGTTTATATAAAAAACAGCATGGCAAAAATGCAAACAACTATTAAAGGAAATGGATCAAAAATGCAACTTGAAGAATTTTTTTTCCCCCATTTTGTATCCAGGAAATAGAAGTAACTGAATTTTTACTTGTTTTATATTAAAATTTTATCCATCTCGCATAATAAAAAATGTTGTAGGTATTTCCTCTTCACTATTTATGTGAAGGGGAAAAATTGATTGGGGAAAGAAAAGGTATTTATTCCATTAACTAAAATTATTAACACATTTTGTTGACTTCTGTCAGTCAGCTCTTTCATAATCTGATAAAGTAAGCAATACATTTTAAGTTATTTTTTTTAAAGGTCTGGGAACTCAAGTTATTCTAACCTATGTTTTATTTCGCTTTGATTTATAGATTGATCTTCTTGTCCCTACAAAAGTGACTGGTATTATTACTCAAGGAGCTAAAGATTTTGGTCATGTTCAGTTTGTGGGTTCCTATAAACTCGCCTATAGCAATGATGGAGAACACTGGACCATATATCAGGATGGAAAGCAAAAAAAAGATAAGGTAACAAGGTGGTTGATATTTGGAATATACAGCAGGTATTGATGTAGCGTTTTTCAACCCTGACATTCTCCAAGCTAGTAAGCTGCAGGTTAATGTATGCTGTGTGGTTTTATGGGATGTGCATGTTGAGGTTTCATGGTTAAAGGTGAATGCAAAATAAAAATTAATATAAATATACTGACATTTGCTCATATTTTAATATTAATGTGGGTAAAGTGTCAAATTTAAATGAATAATAAAAACTGCTAAATGAAAAGCCTTTACTAAACTTTTCTTTTCAATGTGATAAAATAGTGGTCAGAACATAAAAATATATACTGAAGTAAATAATGTATATAATGGTTTTGAAAAATATTTCTCAAATTATTCACACATCATCTGGAAGAATTCATATAATATGAAACAATTTGTATTTTATTTATTTTTTTATTTACTTATTGAATTTATATAGCCACTCATCTCTTTTGCATGTGACTCTGGGTGGCATACCCAATGAAATCACAAATTAGACAATCAACATAATTCAATCATGAAGATTCAATAAAAGCAGTTTAAAAAAACCCATTCACCTTCTAATGTAGTCCCAATCTCTTAGGTCAGAAGTACCCAATATTTTTGAGATAATGAATAGATGCCTCATAAAATGGGTGTGATCCAAATGCTGCATGACAAACTGGGAAAATTCTTCCATGCCTCTTCCCCTAGTAACTAGGTCCTAGTTTCTCTAAGTTTCCCTCCGAACCTTAGATTTTTGTTTAATAGTTTAGGAGCTTTGAACACTTTGTGATCTAGTGGACATAATTTCATCACAAGTGTCAGTAACTACTTGAGTTCTTATAACTGTTGGTGTTTATTTTCAGTTATATACTTTGCCTTCCATCAGCCTCTTTCTTCATTGTTTTCCTTTTTTAAAAAAGTATTAGCTTCTTCTTCAGTGATTTTTGCTACATTTTGTTTCCAAAATATTTTTGTTTCCAAAAGACAGGACCCTGTCTTTAAAAAAACATATTCAGAATATGGCTGCCAAGGTTAACAGCAGAAACAACATTCTGCAAAAACTATGCGGAACAACTTGGGGAGCTTCAGCTCCAACTCTTCGATGCGCAGCCCTTGGGCTTTGCTACTCTGTAGCGAAATACTGTGCACCTGTATGGATGAACAGCTCACATACAAGACTTGTTGATGTTCAACTCAACCATACGATGAGATTAATTACTGGGTGCATAAAATCTACACCTATTCACTGGCTACCAGTTCTTAGCCACATACTTCCCCTGCACTTACGACGACAAGAAGCGCTCATTCGGGAGTATAGTAAGATCCTGCTAAACTCCTCTCTACCCATTCATGCCTATACCTCTGATCTCTTAAGATGTTGATTAAAGTCAAGAAATCCACCACTCCTCACAGCGCTTAAGCTGCTGGCCGAACATCAGAGCACTATACAAAAGTGGATGGAAGCATGGAGAAGCTATACCTGCCAAGATATTTCTGAGCATATTAATCCTAATAGTATACCTCCAGGATTTAATCTACCCCAACAGATATGGGTGACATACAATAGAATTAGAACGACTCATGGGGTGTGTGCCGATTCTCTGTATAAATGGGGAAAGACACCTTCAGCACAATGTGATTGCGGGGCTCCCCGACAGACTATCCAACATATAGTGAGGGAATGCACTAATAGAAGATACCCAGGAGATTTTAAGGACTTCCTCTGCGTAACAATGGCAGCTACTGACTGGATGCCCAAACTCGACATTAGACTCTGAAATGTTATTTCTGTTTTCCTCTTAGGTTTTATAATTGCTTCTTTTTTTAAAAAAAAAATTGTTTTAACTGTTCTAACTTGTAAATATGAAGTGCTTTTAATTCTGTGTGTGACCAGCCATACGCTAAATAAATAAATCCCAAATATTACATTTTATTTTTAGTTCTTGCAGTGAACACTCTTTTTTATTTCATCTAGTACTGAATTATTTGTTCTTCTTGTAGTCCGAAGTATTTTCAACTGTTTTCTTTTCCAGCCTACTATTCACAGAAATCATTTTTCCTTTGTTTAGCCTTTCTGATGATCCAGCTTTCATAGCCATGTCTAATAACTGAGAAAACCATGGCATTGGCAATACCTACTTTTCTTGTCAGTGTGATATATTTTCCTTTAATGTCCACAAACTCTTTGCCCTTTTTGTAAACACCTGGACACATTCTAAATGACATAATGAACTTTAATGACCTCTTCATTCTTCTGCTGAAAGATTGCTTACATGGTTGTGAGACCCAGAGGAATTTTTGTAAATAAAAGTAATGTAAGAAGCTGGTGCTTTGCTGTTTTCTGTATCAGTATATCTCAAAGAACATAATATTATTTTTTAAAAAAATATAATTCAGAGAATCTGTTTTTTAAAAAAGCGTTGACACAGTCCTACTCATTAAAAGCTGCTCAAGGTCAGGAAACAAGAAAGCACGGCTGGATGCCAGGAATGCTGCTGATTGTAGTAAATTAGAATTTTGATAGCCTGGCCAGGTTTGTCTGTGTCTCCTTATGCTACATTAGAGTTGAGTTTTGGTTTTTTGTTTTGTTTTGTTTTTTTGGTACCATGGATCTTCTTGGAGTCTGGTCATACCTATGAGGACTTTCTCAGGAAAAAATGAATTTTAATGCATAGAATAAAATACATAGATACATACTGAAATCAGTTATTACCCAATATGGTTATCAAAATATTTAAAAATAACAAGTATATAATATAGGTGTAATAACCAGACAATATTTTAGGATATAATAATTTTAGATATAATTACAATTCTATAATAATTTTAGAGATTTATTAAGTTAACCTTAGAGTCTAGAGGTGATAAATTATCTTGTCTACATATGTTATTGAATAAAAAGCTGGAGAGGAGAGAGGGAAAGATAACTGATACTGCTTTGGCTGAACTTCAGTTGCACACTTTCCAGTGGAAGCAATGTAAATATAAGTGTATGTAACACCTGCTGTTTCAGACTGCTAGGTTTTCATGTTTAAATTGTTACTGGGCTCCCCAGGGAATACAGACTAGTGAAACGGCTAAAAGATACTGTTAGAATATTGTTTTTCTTGTTCATTTAAAGTGGTTTGAAAACAGAATACACATGAATACTGTTTTTATGCCTGCACTGAGTGGAAATCGCTGAAATTGTTGAAACTATGTTGGAGAAAAATATATTTTAGAAGAACAAAACTGAGTTAAATGGTGATCTTGCTTTTCTCAACTAGAGGTCAGTAGATCACTGCAGTTTCAGGGCTTGAAAATGGTACCATATGAGGTAAACGAATCTTTTTAAAGATCTACTGCAGTTTATGATTTGAGAGGAAAATAATCGTGGTACATCACATGAAATAAATTCTTATTATTGCAAATCTTTTCCCAGTGTTCTTGGGGATGTAGCAAACAGAGAATGAATGTGCTGGACTCAACATAATGTATTATGTACAGGGGATTTACAGTGGTGGGATTCAGCCAGTTTGCATCACTTCAGCAGAACTGGTTGCTAATTTACTTCTTTCTTTACACATGGGAGGTTTGACAAGTTTGTTATCCACAAGATTTATTTTTTATCCCTTTCAGCAGTTCTAAAATAACCTGATTTGACTTGAACCCTTTCAGATACTACATATTGATATTTAGAATCAAATTGAAACCAGGATTTGGAAATATAAGGCAATGATAGGAAAGTCAGAAATGCCTGCAATTTTATAACGTGTTAATATAGAAGCACTGATATCTCTTTCACTTTTCCTTTAAAAATCTCAAAATATGTTTTGTGGGAGTTTCAGGTAGACTTTAATACAAGTAATTTATAGTATGTAGTATTATAGTATCGTGCCAGATGTGCACATTTAAAACCCAAATGTACAGTACATGTACTATCATGCGCTTAAAAAAAATCCAAATATAGCAAGTATGGTAGCATTTGGCAAACATAGTAGCATTGCCCTGGCAGAGTATCATCATGCAGAATTTCAGACAAATCCAGAGCAATTTTAGTGCCAAATATTTGGATTTTTTTAAGTGCATGATAGTACATGTACTGTCTATTTTGGGTTTAAAATAAGTGTTATATTATTTAACTCTCCGCTCCCACCCTGACATACAACTATGGGAAATAATGTAAATATTTGGACAAGATGCAGATCTGGCATATGAGATCATAAAAACACCCATCAAATACTCAGAAAAAAGACCAAAACATTTTTCATCCCAGTATGCAGGATATAAATAATGGGTATGAGTCTCACAAAAGCAGACTTGGCAATAGTAAAACCAATTAAGAAGAGATGTCATGAGTCCCCTTCATTAGATGTGTTCAGTGAAGATTGGACAGTCATCTGTCTGGGGTGATCTAGTTCGAATTCTTCCATTGAGTATAGACTTGGACATGATGGACCAAACAGTCTCATCCAATTCTAATAGTAGTCTCAGTCTTACAGCAGGAGTATACAGTATAAAAATATTACAAAAAAAATCAATAAAGCAGTCTGTTAGTAAAGCTAGTGCAGCATTGTTTCTTAATTCCACACTACTACTAATAGATTAAGGATGGGTAAATCAAGAGTTCATCTGTATTTCATCCATTTTGCCACCATAAATTTCCTCTGTTGTATATATTGCTCGTGGGGGGGGGGGGGGGAGAGAAGCTTTGTTCTGTTGGAGATCATTGTAATTACTGCAAAGAAGTAGTTGCATCCCATAGCTATTATTGAAAAATAAAGGGTGCATTTCAAACAACCTTATGCTAGGCAATTAAATAGACTGAGTTTCCTAAATTATCTAATAATTTGAATGGAATCTGACTATTAAAGAAAATGTTATTTTTATTAAATTGTTTAAATACTTTTAAAATCCAAAGTAAACCTTATCCTTTACTTTTAAATTATAGAGCCAAAAAATTAAGCCCAACTATATAATTGCATCCTATAACTTTATAGCATCCTAACAGGAGCCCTTAATATTACACTAGTTTATATTAAATGCAAGATACTGGATTTCAAGTCTGCATTAATACTTATTCTCAGCTAATGGTATCATAGCATTGCAATGAAAAAAAAAATCAAAGATTGCAGTCCCAAGTGCAAGGAAAGAAATTTTTAAAAGTGCAACTTCAAAACAGTTTTGGAAAAAAGATATCAGATTGTAACTTGTCTCCTTTTGGTACTATTATATACTGTAGATGTCACCAAGATAACAGAAAATAGTCCTGAGTCTCTGAGAAAGATTGTTATCAAAACACCTTGAGCATCTCATTATTTTACAAGGGCACCTTGTTATTTAATAAATAAGGATGGATGGCTATGTCACTTTTGGTTTTGTTCTGATTCTCATTTTCTTGATGGATAAGTTCATTTCAGCCTATTTCCACATTAGTGCCCCCATTTGACATAAAGTCAAATACATGTCTCTAAATATACACATTTTGGTATATATTAATATGTACATTTGTACTTTCTTTCCAAATATATCAATTTTGGTGTTCATACTTTAATACATAATTTTTGTGCGCTAGCAAACTGCACAGTAAAATTCTAAAAATTGCAAGTTTCCAGGCAAGTGTTCTGCTTTATATACAATTTGAAATGATATATCTTTATAAAAAAGCAGACCAAATTTGTCTGTTTATTTTTCACATTTCTGACCATCTTCCTTAACGAGGGACTTTCCTCACTAATTTTGAGAACCCATTTGGTTAGTGGTTCAGGCATCAAGCTAGAAACCAGGAGATTGTAAATTCTAAAGCTGATTGACTGATTTTAAGTCAGTTATTCTCATTTAGCCCAGCCCATCTCATAGGGTTATTATGGGGAAAATAGGAGGAGGGAGAAATATTAGGCATATAGCTGCCTTGAGTTATTCATTAAAATAATAAAGGTGAGAAATAAATAAATAAATTTTGGTTCATTAATTTTCAGTATCATTATAATCTTTGGTTTATTTTGTTGTTCTACTACATTGTCCTCAGATAGCATGAACTATTCAGTTTATATTATTCGCCTTGGGTTTTTATTAAATCATCCAGGAAAGTTTGCTATGACAGATGCTAGGCCATGCTGTAATATTTAGCTATTTAAAAAATCAAGCATTTAATTAATCTATCATATAGAATTTAAAAATATTACTTTCCAGGTCAAATTAGAACAATAGCTTGCTATAAATATGTTCCTAAAGATTATTGTCCAATTAATTTTAATATATATATTTCTAAGGGCTGGAACAACACTGTGACAATATGTGTGAAACAAGGTCACCAGAGATTTTAGGTTTGAATTTTGATGTGTTAAGGCAGGACAAGGAGACAGAACAATCGACAGGCCACAAGAAATAAGTGACAATTTCTAATTTAATTATTTAATTTGTTAGTTTGACTCATTGGGAATAACTTGTGCTATTTTCCCAAGGACATTCTCTATTCCTGTCTCTCTTCTTTACAATTTTCTTGCCTTTTTTCTATTTCCCGCAGCTTTGCCAGCATAAATTTTCTAATCCTTAAATCACTTGTATCCCATAATTTATCATTTTATTCATAAGGAAATAGATGCATAATGGGGTAAATCAAAAGAGATTTAAGGTAGCATGCAAAATTTAAAATAACAATTCACAATCAAATCCAAAAAAATATCAGTGCATTGGGAAAATACACAAACAAGAACATTCTACTACCTATCATCAATCAAGCAGAATTGCAAATCTGCTTCTGGCCTGTGTGAAAAGCCAACTTTAAAGTTTTTCTAAAGGATGGTAGGATTGGTGCCAAACAGATCTTAAGGGAAGGATTAAACAGTGACACATAATGCACATGTCTAAAATATGTGAGCTTCTGCTTGCGAAATATCATTTCAAGAATACAGCCAGTCAGTATTTGGCTAAGGAATAATTGGTTCTTCCTACAGTCCATAATATCTGTATTAAAAGGTAAAGGTAAAAGTTCCCCCGCACATGCGTGCTAGTCGTTTCCAACTCTAGGAGACAGTGTTCATCTCCGTTTCAAAGCCGAAGAGCCAGCGCTTGTCTGTGGACATCTCCGTGGTCATGTGGCCGACAAGACTAGACGCCATAGGCGTACGGAACGCTGTTACCTTCCCACCGTAGTGGGCCCTATTTTTCTACTTGCATTTTTACGTGCTTTCGAACTGCTAGGTTGACAGAAGCTGGGATGAGTAACAGGTGCTCACTCTGTTACATAGCACTAGGGATTTGACCCGCCAAAGTGCCAACCTTCTGATCGACAAGCTCAGGGTCCTAACCCACTGAGCCACCATGTCCCAAAATCTGTATTAGCCATATCCAAATCCATAATGTGAAGGCATTGTCTTTCTCTAAATCTTTCTCAACATCCAAGTCTCAAAACTGTACATAAAGGTCTCCCGAAACACCTTTAGCTATTACAATCTTTGTTGTCACTGAAATTTTCTTGTCCTTCATGATGAGTTTATTAACTTCCCCTAACATTAATCTCTTCACTATTCCAGCACATCTTTGTCTCTTTTTCAGCCCAAGAAGACAAACTCTACTACTTTCACTCCCACACTCTCATCTATAACTTTAGTAATCATGCATCATGATGTTATTTTTCTCTTCCTAATATGTAATAATAATTCATAATTTTACTTTACTCTTTTTCCTATTACTATTGGCATTTTCTTTGCTTTCTTTTGCCATAGTCATTCTACTTCTATTTGTAGAACTTTGTATTTTGTGATTATTTTGTTCTTTCTTTTCTATTCTGCTGTCTCCAGGTACTGATCTTATTAATGCTACTGGTTAGTCACACACAATAGATCACAATTGAGTTTAGACTGGAATTCATATTTTTATCCACCTATCAAAGTCTTCCCAAGGATATGAAATAGGTACATATTGTTTGAGGTTAAAAATATTGCTGCACGATGTAAACCAATCCAAGTAAGGTTGCTTTTTGCAACGGACTCATGGTGATTTTGTCAATGTCAGTATTGTTCAGTGGTGTGCCAGATATTTTGGGATTACACCCAAGGTGCTATGCACAAAAATGTGAAATCGCAACTGCCAGCTCTTTAGCTGGTGTTGCACTTGATATGCATTCTTCCCAAAAACCTAGGATGTTACGATGTATCAGTATGAGTGGATCTAAGCAGTGTAGCTTTTTATAATTTATAGATGGAAATTTTATCAATATGCAGATTTTCTAAGTGGCATCCAAGATTTTTAATGTGGCACCTAGTGTGCCAATAACCACTGGGACCACCACAGTTAGTTTACGCCATAATCTTTCAATTTCAATTTTCAGATCTTGATACTTGAATTCTTTGTCTTCTATTCTACTATCTCCTGACCACATCAATTATCCATGCTCATTTCTTTTTAACCCTGGTTTTGGGCCACGTTTATCAGTTTGTAGTCAGAATTCCTGCAATATTTTAAACTGCTCATTTTCAACAAATTTTCAACTCAATTTTTTGTCATGGTACATGACAAATTTTACAGATGTTCCAGTGAATGATTTTGGTGATTGTATTAAGTCATTGTTTAAAAGATTGTGTAATCTTTTTGCATAAACTCAGCATGTCTACTATTTTTTCAGCCTCTTTGCACAATCTGCACTTTGAATCATTTGACAGTTTTTTACTTTGTTCTTAATTGGATTAGTTTACATAACTTGTTCTTAAGCAGCCAAAATCAAGCCTTTCAATTTTACCTTTAATGTTCCAGTATATAAGTCATTGCCATAGTTTATCTTTCTCTACTGTCCCCTCAGTCTTTTTCAGAAATTGGCCATGTAATCTGTTTCCTTGCCAGCATTCTGTTCTTGTTTTCATTATATCGATATTCAAGTTTTGTTTCCTGCACCTTCCATAAGTTCCAATTTTTAACTTACATCAATGCTTTCTTTTATGTAATCAGCCTATGCATGCTTTTCTTCTTTGATAGTTTGATCTGAAGTAAACCTCTTCCTTCTGCCAACCTAGCAGTTCAAAAGCACGTAAAAATGCAAGTAGAAAAATAGGGCCCACTGAGCTTGTCGATCGGAAGGTCGGCAGTTTGGCGGGTCGAATCCCGAGTGCTGCATAGCAGAGTGAGCGCCTGTTACTCGTTCCAGCTTCTGCCAACCTAGCAGCTCAAAAGCACGTAAAAATGCAAGTAGAAAAATAGGGACCACTACGGTGGGAAGGTAACAGCGTTCTGTGCGCCTTTGGCATCTAGTTATGCCGGCCACATGACCACGGAGACGTCCTCGGACAAGCACTGGCTCTTCAGCTTTGAAACGGAGATGAGCACCGGCCCCTAGAGTCGGAAACGACTAGCACGCATGTGCGGGGGAACCTTTACCTTTACCTTTACCTAGCACACATGTGAGTGCTAGGTAAATCTTTTCCTCTATTTCTGAGGGGCACATGTAATCTATCAATATCACTAAGAGGATATAATGCATTGTGAATAGTCATTAACTTTCTTTTTTTATTAGTTCAGCTTGTGTCCAGTTAATAATTCCAGCAGTGTATCATATTACAATATGGCCCAGGTATTGATGGCTTTGATGGTTTTTCTACCATTTATTTTTGTCTTTAGCACTTTTCTCACTTTTTGGATGTATTCTTTACTAATAACATTTTTAACTAGTCCATGCTTGATTTTATCCAACTGTAATATGCCCAAATACATGAAGGCTCTGTTCTGATGGCTCCTGATGGTTTGGTTGTTTGGCATTTCAATTCTATTGCTGTTCATGATTTTACCCCCAGTTCATAGGTTGTTTCAGTACTGATTCTGTAGTGACTTTTACTGTTGCTTCTTCTAACTTATCATTTCTGTCGTTCATACCAGCTTTTTCCTTTATATTTGCAATTGTTGTTTTTGAGTTTCTTTTACTATTCTACCATTATTTCTAGGTCTTCACAATATCTTTCTCCAGTTCTCATCCCTTGTTGTTCAGTGACATTTGAGTCTAGATAAATTCTTTTCTAATAGATGAATTCTTCCTTCATTGGATAAGTTCTGAATAAATCCTTTTTCAGTGTTCCAATGTTCAAAAAATTATTTTCTGATTATGGTTGTTATTAGTAGTAATGGTATTATTCAATGACTGTATGATATTCTTCTTGTTCTAGACAATTATTCTACATCCTTTCATAGGTATTATGACTGTTTGTTCTGAAGACTAAATTGAAAGGCAGGGAAGGTGTGTGATAAACTCTGTCAGTTAATGAACTCTGACTGACAGGATCTAGAAAGAAACTTTCTCTGCTGTTGCTCCTGCCCTATGGAATATTCTTCCCCTGGAGGTAAGGCAGGCCCCCCAGTTTCCTGGCCTTCTGAAAAGGGGTTAAAACATGGCTCTACAGTCCTGTGTGGGAGGCCCAGAAAATCACTCAGGTGTGGGGCTGGTTAATTCCCTGATAGTCCTCCTTTCACCTTTTAACTAATTTTAGTATTTAGTCACTCTTGCCTCCTCCTAAATTTTTATTTTTAATATATACTATTTTATATTGTTTATCTTTTTTGGTATACCACCCAGGATCCCTCTAAGAAGGAGATGGGCTGTTCAGAAATGTGAAAAACAAACAAAATAAATTAACATTTGATATTTTTCTCTTTGGGGAAATTTGGAGATTCTTTTTTGTACTTCCATTTCCATATTGCCTCTTATGTTTTCCCAGAACTCCCCAAGTAATCTTTTGCACATATTAATGGTTCTAGGTTTGCTCTATACAAATTTATGTAAAATATTCTGATAAATAAATAAAATATTTATATTTCAAAAAACTTTCTGGTACACCTGATCTTTATAATTTTCTACATTTAACTCACATATTTGACCTGGTAATTCCTTGAAATCATCACAATTATTATAAAATTTTCAGACTACATCCTATTTCACCCTTCATTTTTTCTAACAATTAATTTGGGGCTGATGTTTGTGTGATTACCCTTCAGCAATCCCTTGGCAAGAAGGAAAAGGAATATACTTCTGCTTATCCCACCTTAGCAAACAAAGCCTAAAATGTGACCTGTATCATGCAGACATTTACATTGAATCAGTCTGTTTTGCTGTTTGAAAACAATTACCTTGTTAATATATATTTCTTTGGGAGAAATGTCATTTCATTCATTAGCAGCTTTTTTAGAAAAATCTCCAAGCTGCATGTCAGTGATAAAATACCATCTCAGCTTTCCAAAAGTGAACATAAACAATATTTTTCTTTATTATCTCCTTGCAAAATTATGTCCTTTACTCAAGTATCATTAAAGGTAATTAAATTATAAAAGCAGTAAAATATTTCAGGTAGCTACAGACATTATATACATGTTTTGGTGGGGATGCCTTCTATCAATATCTCTTTTTAAATCCATGCCATTTCATGGATGGAAGTGTAAAACTGTTTTCTTAGTTCTGAGTTTATCTCTGAAATTATCTCTGGAGAAACTTCCATTGTAGTATTACTATCAATCTCTCTCTTTTATCTATTTAAAACTAAGCATGCTAACATTTCCCCAGCCCACACACAGTTGTGGAAGGGGCTCCATCCTACCTTCATATTACCAAAAAGATTGAGGACATTTCCGCTTATGAACAGACAGCATACCCTTATTGTGTTACATGATCCAGAACCAAATTGTATATGTATTTGGCAATTTGCATTAAAGTAACAACCATGCAGTCCAGAGAAAGTATTGCAAAAATACATGTACACAAAAGTAACTTGAAACAAAAATCGCCTCACCATACCCATCCAGCTCTAAAGCTGGGTTCTCTCTCTCTCTCTCTCTCTCTCTCTCTCTCTCTCTCTCTCTCACACACACACACACACACACACACACACACAAACACACACACCTCAATTAATTGCCTTCCAAAAGTCTCCTGGATGGGAGTGTGGTTAAAAAAAAGTCTAGAGAGTGACCAGCTCTGTTTGTTTTTTATGTTGTTTTGTCATTTCCCCCTTCCTCCATATTATTGACCACACTTTCTAGACTCTTACTTGCTCATGGAGCCATTTCCACTCTCCCCCTTAGCTCACACAATTCCTCTTGTATCTCTTCCTCTCTGGCCTTAAACCAAGTCCCGACACATTGTGTGATGTCACATGACATCGCAAGTTTGATATGTCTGATTAAGAATGTTCTTTTTTTAAAAAAACCTTCATCTGTTGTTCTTCCATTCTCACAATATATAACTATCACCAGCCCCTGAATGTTTAGTTTCATATGTACATAACAATTCTTATGACACAAGTTCCTACTTTGCCTACATGAGCTTTATAATTTATAGTTTCGTATCCCTATAGTTTCATATCCCTTCATGTACTCCACAAAATCACTCTTTCTTCATTCAGATTACTTATATCTTTCTCCATTCCCTTAGTTTCACAAATGCAGTTTTAATTATTTCATTTCATGTTTTTATATTCCAGATTGCAATCTTTTCTATGCCCTGCCTCCATTATGATTTTGGTGAATTGAAGCTTTCCCTGATGAATTTAAATAAGACAGAGAGGTTGTACTCTAACTTCTCAGCTTTATAGAATAGTCTTGAATTTTTGCCAAGTACAACATTTGCTTCCAACAGTAAGAACACTGGTCAGTTCTGATACATTTTCAAGAGTATTCTACAGTCCAAAACTCAATTTCAGCCCAACATGCAATTTTTTGTGAGCTATAGTTTAATCCCTAATATAAAGACTGACTTTCATGCCAACATATTTGATGCATCCACCAACTAGAAAGTAATTACAGTCTATTGATAAATTTAAAACATCAATAATAGCACAATATCAATCACAATATCTATAACCAAAGACTCCACAGTTCAACCCCAAGCTACATACATTTTCTTCTATTGTACCACATATAGACATCAAACACTTTAGAAAGCAGGCAAAAGAATCGAAGGAACAGCTGTTCTTTCTGAATGCCTATAAAAGCACGCTTCGTTGACCAGTATCAGATAGAAAATCCCATCTTCACCAGTACTGGCATGGAAAGCAACTGTATATAGACAGGGAGCAAATACCACATTCACTAGAACTGATGGTATTAGCTAAGGAGTTGGGTATTAAACCTTAGTAATTAAACAACCAAACTGAGAGACACAAAGGACCCACACATAAAATATATCTAAAAGTTCATAATAACATTAATGTAATGATTGACTGGGACGTGGTGGCTCAGTGGGTTAGGACGCTGAGCTTGTCGATCTGAAGGTCGGCAGTTTGGCGGGTCGAATCCTGAGTGCCGCGTAACAGAGTGAGCGCCTGTTACTCGTCCCAGCTTCTGCCAACCTAGCAGTTCGAAAGCACGTAAAAATGCAAGTAGAAAAATAGGGAGCACTACGGTGGGAAGGTAACAGCGTTCCGTGTGCCTTTGGCGTCTAGTCATGCCGGCCACATGACCACGGAGACGTCCTCGGACAAGCGCTGGCTCTTCGGCTTTGAAACGGAGATGAGCACCAGCCCCTAGAGTCGGAAACGACTAGCACGCATGTGCGAGGGAACCTTTACCTTTACCTAATGATTGACTGATTTAAACAGTCTATGAGTATTTAGTGATGTTTTGAGCAACAATTTTCTTAATAATAAAACATAATGGTCTATTATTTATTTGCATTTAAGATATTATAGATGTCAGAGAATAGTTGATCAGTTGATCAGATCTGATGAGAGAAGGGTTTGTGATTGCAGATACCTGTAAAACCACTCAGCATACTTAATTTAAAAATAAATATTCCTTAATTTAGAAGGATTTGCTACCTAACAGACTCTAAAATTAATATACATTAATTTTCAATGAGTGCATGAAGTTTTTCCCATTAAGCCAAATATCTATTTAAAAATAGAATAATTCCTTTTCTTTCATGTGGCAAAACATCCTTTATGAGGGCAGAAGATATAACATCTTTGAAGTGAACATATTTATTTGTTTTGTGCGCTACATATTTTTTATAATTAGATCTTTCTGGTTACCTTTCAGGTTTTCCAGGGAAACTTTGACAATGATACTCACAGAAAGAACGTTATTGATCCTCCAATCTATGCACGGCACATAAGGATCCTCCCCTGGTCGTGGTATGGCAGAATCACTTTACGGTCAGAGTTTTTGGGCTGTACAGAAGAGGACTGATGCCTAGATCTGCATTTAATAGCACAACTCTTGATATTTCTAAATATATATATATATATATATATATATTATATATAAAATTCCATAGAAGAAACTGCAAAACCTGTAGGAAGTTGAATGGGCTTTTGATGAATAAGTGCTCACTTTCTGGTAGGCTGTTCTCTTTTGTAAGGAAGTCTAAGCCTGCCCTTAAAATGGTCCAATTCTGATGCATATTCTTATTTTTTTCCTTTTGGTCCCTTTTAAATCTGCTGCAGTTATTTCTCTCTTTTACTGTGAAATTTCAAGTTCTCTTTTGAGTTGTTCTCATTGGCTAAAATGTTATAAGAGATAAAACAAAAATGCCATCATTTTTGCAAGGGAAATGAACATGGTTTTACAGAGTTCATTTGTAATCTGAAAACAAGCTGATGGATGTCATTGTTTCCTAACTCATGCAGTCATCTTACTTATTTACAAGTGATACTGTGGCTTTAGCAATAAGTTTTTCCCGGGAATGACTCCATTTGATTCTTTCCCTTGTGCCTATCATATACTGTCATGACAAATGATACTATTTTTGAAAACAAAAATCTCTGGTCTGCAGTCCTTCTGATGTCACATACTACATTTTGTAATTTATTTTAAAAGAGCTGAGTCCACACACTTTAGATTTCGTTTCTAGTTGTTTCACTTTTTATTGAGCATAATGGAAACATTTCATTGTCTTTTACATGTAATCCCATTAACTACTGCTGTTTATTTATGAACAAAGCTGAATTTTATAGAACAAAATCTGTCACTGTTATATCATGAAGTCTATGATTTTGTAAATTAATTCAGCTTACAGAGTTTTTTCTTCCCAAACAATGCTGGGCTGACAAGAACATGGACCAAATCCTAAGCTGGTTCTCAGTAAAAGAAAGTTGCATAAATAGCTTAATAAGGCATTCATGTGCTCCTGTATTTCCTTTCTTCGGAGTTGGCTTGTTAATCTATGAAAGAGCTGCCCCAAGCCCCTTGGGTCAATGGGCAAGGGAGTCAGTGTGATTTTTTTAAAAAAAATCTAGCATTCATTCCAAAATGAACCAATGTATCTTAGTTCAGAAATGCAACTTCGCTATAGCATTATCCATAAGCTACACTTCAGAAGGACAGATACAAGTGATGGGCTAGATGCTCTTATAATCTTTAAATGATTGCAACCTTCAGCTGTACAAAGTTATTTTAAGTACACAGGTTTGATCATAGAGCCAGGAACAGGCAAAGATAGAAGGAAAAGCAGGAGAAAGGAGAACAGTTTTACTGAATGCAAACATCAGACTTAATTTCAAACTGAGCATGTCTCTGGTTCTTAAGACTGTAAAGACGCTGTAGCTCCTAATAACATCACATCACAATTAATAATGTAATTTCAATATTTTTAAAAACAAGGAATATTTCTTTCTCTACTACTAAAAGAGTTTAACTGCTGTGTGTATAGAAATTAGACTACTAAAAGACAACTAACTAGCCCAAGACCCCTGCTACTGGAATTCAGCTTTCATTTACTCTGTGACCTAGGACAAGTTGCATTCCATTCTGCCAGAGCTTTCTAACAGTATGAAAGAAATAAAGTTAATGGGAGAGGGTTAAGGTTTTCAAACTGATGCTCTAGATCAAAGTGAAGTTTAATGTTACTGTAGCTCCTATCTGTCTCTTCTAACACATCAGAGGTACTTATGTGACAAGAAATAGCCATTACTCCAATTACCATGCAACTTGATTAAGAAATATTGCTTTCTGTACCTTGGATATCCTATCTGAAAATATACAGCTAGGATTCAATGCATACCAGTCAATGCTAGAGAGCCATGAATCTCTAGTTTGTGCTCATCCTCAGCCAAACAAAATATGAGATCCTGTTGCCATGGGAAGGAGGGTACCAAGGTACTGCAAAAGGATGGTTGAGTGGCTTCTTGTTTCCACTTATGTCCAGCCACAGTGACAATTATATATAGAAAGACTGTGAGAATTTGACAGATGACATAATAAGTAGAATTTGAAATAAAACTCCAGTTTGTTCAGGGGTTTCTGCTAGACAGTGGTCCTGGCCACGATTGCAAAGCACTTTCATTTAAACAAAGTATTTGCTGAATGTATTTTTTTTACTTGAAACTCTGTATCAGGGGTCTTCAAACTTGGCCCTTTTATGACTTTAGGACTTCAACTCCCAGATTTCCTCAGCCAGGCACGCTGGTTAAGGAATTCTGGGAGTTGAAGTCCACAAGTCATAAAAGGGCCAAGTTTGAAGACTCCTGCTCTATATTAATCATCATCTCCATTCTTATTTTCATAAAAGGTACATGGGATTGGATGGGGTTTTTTAGCTTCATTAAAATGGTTCACACTAAATGTTTTTATTAAATTGCATTATTTCTTTTTTTTCCAAATCATGTAATGTAAGCATGGCTTCTACAGCCTTGATATATAAAAAGAGCTACCCTATAATTGTAAAGAGTATAATTAGAAAAAAGGTTATAGCCAGCACTGGCTTCCTGCAGTGGAATGGATGGTGGGATAGATTATTCTTTTTGAAACCAAAATCCCTTTCCCCATGCAACCTGAAGTTTACGGAAATCTCTAGAGCACATTTGGGAATACATGGTAGCATGGGGAAAAAACCAGCAAAGGGAGAGAGATGGTATAGCACAAGCAGATGTATCCCAAATTCTTCACAGATTTTCCTGTAGATTTGCTTCACATGGTTTGGGCTACACAAGTTTTTAATTTTCAAATGATATTTCTTAAAAATGTCTTTCCCAAAAAAGTGTACCCATAAAAAAAGGACTTCTGTCTAAACTTTAAAATGATCAGAACTCACACATTTAATTTGTAAGGCTTAGACAAAGATACTCAGAGATGTTCAGTAGGAGAATCTAATCAAGGTAAATCAAGTATCTGTAAGGAATGCCAAGGTTCTGTGTATGTTTATGACTTTTGTGTATGTGTTTGTTTTAGTTGGATTTGTGCTGCATTACAATTCCACTAGACTGTTACTGTCTTGTCCGTAACTGTGTTAACATTTCCTAACAATGTTACTTATGGAATTGTCTTTGATTGTAGTGAATAATTTTAAAGAGAAAGTCAATTCTGATTGTATTAAGGTGCAAAAGTCTGATGGAATAAAGGTAGTAACCAAAATGGCACTGAACTATATACAGCACCTATTCTGCATTTTAGCTCTTATGAAAATGCTACATATAAGTCACAGCCAAGAGAATCTGTTCAGTTCTAAATGCCTATTCTAAAGTAAAGCTGCAGCAATAAACTGTAGCTTTTTGTAAGTCTTTCCTTTTATAGTGGATGTATACTTTAAAGCAGAGATTAGTTAAAGAGCGCTGCTGATATGCATTTTTTTCAGCCTTTGAAAGCCACAAGGGAAAGTAACAA
Source organism: Daboia siamensis (assembly GCA_024449315.1). NCBI lineage: Eukaryota > Metazoa > Chordata > Lepidosauria > Squamata > Viperidae > Daboia > Daboia siamensis. The sequence continues at coordinate 566,789 of JAKJMR010000980.1, read as the reverse complement.
TTATATTGAAATGCCAATCAGAGGGAGACATTACATTTTAGATCTCTTTAAAAATTGGATCTATACAAGTGGGGATAAATTAAACTCTATAGAAATTTTGCAAATTTTGTATAGTCTATCCTTACTGAAGCAAAAAAAGATTAAATCCACCAAAAGGTGGCTCAGCGAGGAGTTATGGAAGCTGCAAGAATAGGGCTGGGAATTTGCTTGTGGCAAGTTGCCCATCCTGATTAGCAACATCATTCCTTCTTTCAGTGTTATTGAACCGAAGGTTGCACTTGTAGCCATATGTTCATGCAATGCAAATTAAATTAATTTAGGTCTTGGCACTGAGAACAAATTCAGAACCCAATGCAGGGGTCTACATATGACTTGTCTTGAAATAAGGCAGATAAAATCTGGATTAACATCCCAAGCAGGTAACCCATGCCAACCAAATCACTGCTATTTGTGTGTGTGTGTGTGTGTGTGTGTGTGTGTGTGCCAGGCACATAGCCACTGAATTACAGAAATGATACATTTTGGCATATGTGGACTCCAGATCAACATCATACTAATATTAAGATTGCCTTTGATAGATCAAGGTAATAAACATATTTTTTTACTCCGTAGAGAGTTATATGGAGAAAATTTGCCTGGGTCTACCCTATCCCTTCAATAAGGAATGGTTTCTATATTGAGTTCAAATCTAACAAACATCTCATGCTCCTAGCACCCCTTCACTGCACTGATGAAATAGTTTGAGCTGCTAGTCATTATAGACTTATAAAATGTATTAGTACTTTATTTTTTTAAAATGCAAGGAAGTGAATATTTATTTGGTTCACTATTAACATGGGTCATAATTTATAATGCATAAAATGTCATCTTCAAATGTAGTGATTTATATTCATTGTTCTTTTTGAAATGATTGTGTTATTTACTCTTCTTTGTTTATTTCTGTAAACTACTTAATTATATGATTCTGAAAGGTTTCTGTTTTTAGCAACTATGGGCACAATTTGTTGAAAAATAATTCTTGCAAGACCTACTTAAATGAATAAATGGATTACCGTGCTATAGCTGTATTTGTGTCCTAGTACAGCTATAGAGAAATTTGATCAGAATTATTTTAAACAGAAAATGGAAGCTTTCACAGATTCCAATGGGAGATTCCTTTGAAGTAAAACTGTCTGCTTCTCATGAGTAATCTTTATTGGAAAAGGAAGGAATTATTTTTAAATACACTTATCCTTCCATAATCCTGTTAATGCTACCTTACAGCTGCTATTTATACAGAAAAAAGTGTATAAAACTGTTACACTCATATAATGGATATATTTAATTTGTCAGTCAATTAGACTTGCAAAGGATAAATTTTCTCAGTGAATTGTGTTCTCTGGATCTTAAATAAGTTGACAACTAAATAGCACTTTTTAATTCTATGTGTCATTGTTTGAAATTTTCTACTGCTTTAGGATGTATTTTGTAGTAAGAATGAATGTGCACATCTATTCATAGTTGCTCAGTAAATGACACTGGTGAAACAGCCGTCACTGATCAAATACCTACAAACAAGTCAATCCCATCAAATACAAAGCTTTTTCATACAGAAACTTTCCATACTCAATTGCAAATCATCAGATGTTAATAACTGAGTACTTGAATAGTGTCTGATGTACATATATGTTTAAGTCAGCCCTATGTCTATAAATTGCATCTTATTAAAAAAACAGAATTTCATCATGCAGTTTTACATATATTACATTTGGCTGGCTGTGTTTTACAAACTGTTTGTGCTAACCAGTATTCCAGTCCAAGATAAGTAGCTGGTGAATGACACCTGCAGCTTTTGGCCTAAAATAGGACAGCAGATTCACAAAACTAACTAAACTAAACTAAACTAACATGTATGTGCCTCACACAAAATGGTGAATTTAGAATTAGGTCATACAATTACACCATATGTAGAGTGTTTTGTACAACCTTAGGCTTATGTGTATTTTTGAACATAAATTTGCTCTGTTCATGTGGCCTGTTTGCCCCTTCTAGTATGATCATTCAGTATAAAGTATCAATAAATGTCTCATCAGTTTTAAGACATTCTGTGGTTTATGTAAGTGCTAATCAAAAAATTAGAACATAACAAACATAAAAGGACAAGTATAGACTCTCTACCTGGAAGGAGAAAACCTATCTTTTTTCAGGATTCAGTAATCATGTTGCAGGATTTGTATAGATAAAATTTGTATGCATATTCAGACCTTGGATAAATGAAGCTACGAATGGGGGATAGCATCTGATCTTCCCTCTAGTTCTTCACTGTGTTCCAGAAAACATACTGTCTGTGTATCTGGAAGCCTGGAACTATTGTACCGCTTCACTTGTGATGCAGAGAGAGAGAGAGAGAGAGAAAGAGAGAGAGAGAGAGAGATTGCCCACTTTCAATTTATGTTATCTGAAGCCAATGGAAATTTCCCAGAAGTTGATACCTTGAGATTCACAACTAAATTTGATTTAAAATCAACAGGTTGCCCTCTTTAGAGTAGCATCTCCCAAGTCATTTCCTTTTGAGTGACTTATTATTTAAAATCAAATATTAAGAGGAGAGTAAACTTGTAGGAACGATATGATAAAATTGTTTTTAACTTTTGTATTATCTTCAACAGTAAAACAGAATATTATTTAATTTCTCCTCTATTTACCCAAAAATGATTCCATTATTTATTTCTAGATAGTTTTCATCTTTCTATAGCCTTCCTAATTAAAACATAATGCACAAGGCTTAGGATAATCTACTTAATTGTATTAAGGGCTTGTCACAAAATCAACCACAATGAAAATATCCAGTTCTGATTTTTAGATTGACTTTCTCTTTTGGAATGAAGACATACAAATTCATGCAGTTTTGAAGACTAAGATTTATAATGAGTGTACCTTTGTGCTATGCCACAAATTAGGAAATACAATTTTCAAAACTGGCTTCTTATGTGTCAGTAAGTATAGAACTCTCTCAGATACCTTGACAATCTGTGTAAAGTTCCAATGTATTTTGTATATACTTAAATTACTTAGAATGATGTTAAAACAGTCTAGTCTTCAACCTTAACAATAAAACTTTTGAAAAATAAGCATGTTCTTGAAGTATTTTTAATGTACACATTGTATACCAGGAAAAGTACACTTATGTGCAAAATTTAAGTGTGAAAATTAAAAAGGTGCAGCCATCTGATGTTGGTGGGTGGGGGTAAAAATCATTAACAATTCCACAAAAGCCTTTTTCAAGCCCAGTTCAGAACTATTCCAATCAAATATGTTATTTGAGACAAGGTTCAAGAAAAAGAGCTTCATTCTCCCACAGATTGGGGGAAAGTACAATCAATTGTAAGTTTTTCTATTTCAGCAGATGATAAATTTTTGAGGTAGTCTAGAATATGAAAGGGTGAAAACTGCTAATTTCATGAATATTCTAATTAAACTCTTTTATATATTAAACTGTTCCTTGAGATGTGGGAATAACATATGATAATGTATCCATTGATGATACTATTATGCTGGGATTATGTATGGAACTGCCTAAGCAAAATTTCAGATGTACCATTGAAAAATTAGGTTTTTTTGCCCTAGAAACCTAGATTTGACCAAATTTGATGATCCCAGGGTGAAAAACAAATTTTGTTTTGCTGTATGAACCATGGCATACTACAGCATGCTATGATCGCTTGATGGAGCACTCAAAATCAAAAACTACCTGAGAAACAGATTGCTTGCACAAACAGTTTGTGCATACATTTTTCATTTGTTTTATTCTTTCTTAAGTTCTTACACTCATCTCCAGTCATGTGGGTAGATTTCTGCCAATATAAATGAAACCTTTCCCTTCCATTTGTAGGAACCATCTGGATTTGTAAGGGAATACTTCGAGAGGACAAGCATCATGACAGGAAAGCTACACTACTCGAGTCTCACAAGATGACACTTAGCTTATTTACTATCCTTCCTACCAAAAACAAAACACTGAAAACAGCTTTTCAAGGTTCAGTTCTGTCATGTTTACCTTGCTATACTCTGCTTAGAACACTGAATCCCACCTCCCTATGACTCTTGTCTTTTCTCTGGATTTGTTGTTTATTGAGTTGCTGGTCTCAACCTGTGCAAAGCCTGGGACAATATTTATGCTTGCTGCCTTAAGAAGGACACTTAAGAAGGACACTTCTTAAAATTCTGCCTGAGTTTTCTAGCACCAGACTGTGGGAAGCATCCAGGAGCATATCTTTTTGGCTAGCAGCCAATGGTCCTTGGCCCAGAAAACCCCAGTCCAGAAAAGGGTACAACTGGTACATTCTATGTATGTTGATCATCAATGTTACCTCTCTGACCAGCAGTTCTGAATCCAGGACTATCTCCAATTCATTGCAGTCAATTAATAGTTGATAAAACAAAGACAACTTCAGAGGACAGCCCTCTCTAACAATATTGACCAAAACATTTAAGTCATCAGTAAAATTTGATTGGCTTATACATTGTGAATATATACATTGTGAAGTTAAATACATAGTTTCAGAAGTTTATTTATGTAAAATGCATAAATAATGAAGATATTCCTGAAAATAATAGTATTGTGTTTGTTCCTGATCCTTATGAAGACAAAGAATAATCTCTTTATATTACACATCAGAAAATATTAGTTTTATTAGTTTATTCAAAAAATGAACTACAGCACACTGGATACATCTCTAACAGGAAGGTACATTTGTGACTTCCAGTTTGCCGATGTGGCCCCCATGGATGTCTGGAAGGCAAGCTCTGGAAAGGGTTAAAAGTCACCCTGTAGGGGTGACTAGCAAGGAGGGAATCCCTGCTGGATCGCGGGAGGGTGGTAGCCCTTCCACTCAATCCAGGGCATCCCTCCAAACGTGGATGAAAGACTGGCCATAGCAATATGGCTTGTCACTAGGCTGCAAAAAGCCAGTCACACTTACCACCGGGTAATTTTAAAGCAGCGCGGAAGAGACTGGGTGAGATCTACCTCTCTTAAATCCTAACTATCTTTTTACGTGCATAAACTGCCTAAAGTATTTCTCCCCCTGTGGAGAGGGAAGGGAGATTTTATCCCTCCCTCTAGAAACAGCGGCAACTGACTATCCAGCGGAGTTTAAAACATTGAAAGAATAAATTGATCCTAATTGGAATTTTATTTTTTAAAGTTTGTGGACTAAAGATTTTTTATTCTTACTGAAGATCAGGGTTTTTACTTATAAAAAAGAAGCAAAACTGAAAATATTATAATAAACTTTGGATTTAAAAGAAAACTTCAAATGGTAGGGGTGACATCTTGTGGCTAAACCTGATACTACAATTTATTATTGCTCAAAAGAGACTTGGCCAGCAGCCCAGACAATAGATAAGATTTATGTAACCTTGAGACACCAGCTGTGAGAAGCTCAGCTGTGTTCCATATTCAGTGACAAAATCTTTTTTTTTTTTTGCATTCTCTGATTGTAAAGTTTTTAATCTAATACACTACTAAGATAATATGGATGAAGATCAGAAACAGATTCTTTCTATGCTGAAAGCAATTCACCAAACTATTCTTACAGCTACTGATGAAATAAGAGGTTACAGAAAAGAACAAGATGTCAGCCCAGATATACAAACTCAAACTTTGATTACAACTAAAAATCAACTACACAGAATATAACAGAAAATGTGGAACAATTAAAGATCATGACAAAAGATTCAACTGATCAACAAACACAGTCAATGGAAAACCCAGAAAAGGGACTGGCAATATGGAAAAAGGAAAAGACTTTCTACATAAATCAGAAGAAAACTGAAAATCAAGAAGAAGAACAGATTGAAGAAAATACAAACCATTCAGGACAACTACTTCAAGAAGGAAAAATATTGTGGGCTGTCCCCTGACACCACTGGATGACATTGCCAGGGCTCGCTGCCTTGGAAGAGTGAGGAAAATTCTCAGGGACGACTCACACCCTGGGTTGATATCTCTTTACTCTCCTACCATCGGGTAGGAGATACAGGAGTATAGCCAGCTGTACCAACAGGCTGAAGAATAGCTTTTATCCATGGGCTATCAGGTTCTTGAATGGGAAATATTTTTAAAATTTTATGTATGATTGACTTGTGAGGCCGGTGTGTTGTGCAATTAGCTCATATGGTGTAACAAGATGGTGGGTTTGTTGTCACTGTGAGTTGGAGGGGCACGAAGGAAAGCTCATCCAATCTCAATGTATACATGGTTGTACTTTGACAATAAAGGATCATTCATTCATTCATTCATAGAGAGACGATTTGTTAGTCCTCTCAAAAAAATGGTGACCGTATGTTTTTTTCTATGTCAAACAATCTACATAACAACACATGGAGTTTTGTTTGTTTGATGACTCAAAAGCATAGACATGGAAGACAATTTGGCAAAGAAAAAAAGCCAGAATAAGATAGAAGAAAATTGGGTTTTGACTTAAATAGAATATATTCAAATACATAAGATGTGTACTTTGAATACTCAATTCATAACTATTGTTATGAATTGAGATAAAGAAAACCTTGGTCATTTAAAACTTAAAAATATAAATATAAATAAATTTGAATATTGATTTGCTTACAAAGGTTAAATGTAAAGGTAATTAAGATACATATAAGCTAAAAATCTATCGATGAATGTAACAAATATGTTTTTAGCGGTAATAATAAAAATTATTAGTTTAAATATGAGATAATAGATATTAAGAGAAAAAGACAGGAAGTATTAAATGTTGAAATAGGAGGAATCTTGGTTACCAAATTGAAGATATCTGGAAATTACCAGAAAATAAGAGTATTATATTGTATTACTAATTGGTTGATGTAAGATGGTGAGAATTCAAATAGATGTGTATCCTGAACATTAGATCTTGTGATGAATTGTGATAAAGGGAATTGGAGTTATTTAAAGCTTGGAAATTATAAATATCAAACGTTAAATATAAATATTAATGGGAAATTAAAAATTGGTAAAATTTAACCAAGACAGTGATTGTCTAAAATGTTAAAACAACTAGGATATGTATAAACTAAACTTATTGATAAATGTAAGAAAGTTATTTTTTACTTAATTGATATAATAATAATTGTACTAATTTAAACATGAGACAGTAAATACAAAGGGGAAGAGAGAGGAAACATTTAATGTAATAGTTTGAGATCTGTACTAGAGATATTTGTATATTATTGAATTATTGACCAACTCAGCCAACACATTGTTTTTCAAATATCTCAATGTAAAACTAGAAAACCAATAAAATTTTAGCAGGTACATTTGTCGAGTGTTTAACCTCATATGGCTAAGTAATGACTGATAAAGGTATGAGAACATTAACATCTGGATCCGGGCTCTTTTATTTCCTGTATGAAATGAGACAAAGAAGGTTCTCAATAAGGTGGAAGACCATACGATTACTTGTCCTTTTTCCCCAATGAAGTTTATTTGAATTTTATTTGTAAGATGCGCAACTATATAAATTTGAAAAATAAATATGTTTACCTAACTTTTTGTTTTTTATGAATGTATTTATTCAAACTAATTATTTTAGTTGTTTATTCCTTACTGCAAATCCTGATGCTTGTTCCTTACAGATGTCTGCAGGGGGATGCAGAAAAGACAAATCAGTGGTCCTGGCAGCACAGTCAAAGCCTTGTCCCTTTAGTGTATGTGTTAACAGTAAATTCTGGTTAAATGTAATGCCTATTTGCTGTGCACAGATTTTATTTTCCTGGGCTCCAAGATCACCGCAGATGGGGACTGCAGTCAAGAAATTAAAAGACGCTTACTCCTGGTCAGAAAAGCCATGGCACATCTAGACAGCACACTAAAAAGCAGAGACATCACCCTGCCAACAAGAGTGCATATAGTTAAGGCTATGGTCTTCCCAGTTGCAATGTATGATTTTGAAAGTTTGACCATAAGAAAGGCTGAGTGCCAAAGAATTGAGGCCTTTGAACTATGGTGCTGGAGAAGACTCCTGCAAGTCCCTTGGACTGCAAGGTGATCAAACCGGTCAGTCCTAGAGGAGATCAACCCTGACTGCTCTTTAGAAGGCCAGATCCTGAAGTTGAAACTCCAATACTTTGGCCACCTAATGAGAAGGAAGGACTCACTGGAGAAGAGCCTAAAGCTGGGAAAGATTGAGGGCAAGAGAAGAAGGGGACGACAGAGAATGAGGAGGCTGGATGGAGTCACTGAAGCAGTAGGCGTGAGCTTAAATGGACTCCAGAAGATGGTAGAGGACAGGAAGGCCTGGAGGAACATTGTCATGGGGTCGCGATGGGTCTGACACAACTTTGCAACTAACAACAACAACATTTGCTGTGCACACTACAATTCTACAGTTGACTAGAAATGCATTGGTGGGTTTAGTAAAAGCCTATTGCCAAGTCAATAAATTAAGCATTTTAATTTCAATTAAACCATTACAACAGTGAAGACTCCATAGTTTAAATGAAGGATAGAGAGAAGGGAAGTGAAGGACCAAGTGGTACCTCCAGTTCCCCTCAATCTGTCTCTAGAAATGAAATTCAAACTGCATAGTATTATTTTTATTTATTTACATCCCATCTTTATTATGTTTATAAATACCTCAAAGTGACAAGCATACCTAATACTTTTCCTTCTTTCTATTTTCACCCCAACAACAACCCTGTGAGGTGGGTTGGGCTGAGAGAGAATGACTGAACCAAAGACACTCAGGTAGCTTTCATGGCTAGGTAGGATCCTGGTTTCTATCCTGGTGCCTTAACCACTAGACCCATTCCTTTTTTTGTAAAAGAAAAAGGTGCCAGAACTCACACATGTCATACAATCCGCCTTGCCTACCCTACAAGGTTCCATCCAAAAAAGGTGCCGGAACTCCGTTCTGAGCGTTCTATGAGAAAAAAAGCCTTGACTAGACCATATTGCTTTCTGGCTCTTCATTCAATGTAATAAATAGTTGGCTAGACTGACATTTTAAACATTTTCCCACAACATTTAATAAGGTAATTCTGTCATCTAATCTTACAGCAAGCTTTTTTATGCAGCATTTATATAATGAATCTAATATTTTGTTTCTTCCACACTCACATTTCATTCTTTGGCAATATTGCAGTGTTTTTGTGAATAAGGTTTCTGATGTCTCATATGCAATGAATTTATTATTTTCTAGCCTTTAATATTAAGTTTCTTGAAATGTTTTACGATACACACATATTGCATATTGGTAAAGTTATTCCCCAACAATATAATTTTATCAAAAACAGCTTACAGTATAAGAAGATGGAGATGTCTTGTTCTTTTGAAAACTGATACAACATTTTTATCTGAAAGTATATATCAGGAAATAGAACAATAGATGCATTTTTTAAATCTTTCTTTGACTACATAACCAAATCAGCATCCATAAGAAAAATACATAAACCTGTTTTAAATTGATTAGACATTTTAAACATTTTCTCTCAACATTCAAGAATTGTTAGAAGAGTAAGATCTCCAAACTATATTGATTCATCAAACATTATATTATATAATGTTTCCATTTGTTGCCACTATTTAATAAACATATCCCAACATACAGTAGCAACATAAAACACCTAATAATAAAACATAAATATCTTGACAAATGGCAGTGTATCAGAACATTGAATTCAACCCTGAAACAATCAACTAATGAACAACTAATATCTCAAGATCTGTGGACTGCATCGTTACAGTCATACATTGCACTAATTGGAATTGGAATATGTTGAAATTCCCATTCTTATGGGCAGAATCATGTAGAAAATATAACCCTGATGAAAAATTTTCATATAACCCTGATGAAAAATTACCTGATTCATGGATTATTATTGCCAAGGCATCTCTGACTGAACCTGTTGACAAAAATAACAAAAAACAGAAGAAGACATGCAAAGTATGACTTCCTAAACTCTTTGCAGACTCTTTACCAGCAATGGAAGTATCTAAGGTGAAGTGATGTGTTGTATACATACAGCTATATATGTTACACTTTCTCTCCAAGTTCTAATCAAGGTTGATATATATGTGTGGCCTCTGTGTACATGTTTGTGCTCTCTTCTCCTGTTGTATCTATATGTTTTTGTATGTATATACTTAGGAGCGTTGGAAAGCCTTGATATACAGGTAGTCATCAATTTACAACCACAGTTAAGCTCCAAATTTCTGTTGCTAAGTGAGTCATAAGTGAGTTTTGTTCCATTTTACTGCCTTTCTTGCCTCATTTGTTAAGTGAATTGCTGCAATTGTTAAATTAGTAACACGGTTCTTAAATGAATCTGACTTTTCCATTGATTTTGCTTCTCAGCATTACAAAAGGTGATCACATGAACCCAGGATATTGCAACTGTAATAAATAGGAGTCAGTTGCCAAGTGTCTGAATTTTGAGCACATGACCATAAGGATGCTGCAACAGTCATAAGTCTGAAAAAAAAGTCATTTTTTCAGGGCAGTTGTAACTTCAAATGATCACTAAATGAACTGTTGTAAATCAACTACCTGTTCTCTGCTCTAAATGACATGACTGGAAAAGGGGGGCTAGAATGGAGTAGTTGCCAACATTCCGAACTGATGCCCAACTATCAGTAAGGTTCTACATTTAGGCAAGAAAAATCAAATGCACAGGCACAGTATACTGTAGGTCAGTGATGGTAAACCTTTTAGAGACTGAGTGCCCAAACCGCAACCCAAAACCCACTTATGTATCATTGGATGCCGGGTGGGCTTGGCCCATTGGATGAGGGTGGCCCATTGGATGGGTGTGGCCAATTGGGTGGGCATGTCTCTGGTGGGAGGGACTAAAAAGTTCAACAATCAATTCCAACTTTGTGAGATTTTTTTTTTCCTGCAAGAAGTTGAAATTGATTGATTGATTGAACCTTTTTTTTTTGCATATGGCGGTGAAGGCCTAAAGTGAAAAGGTTTTATAAAACCCAGCTGAAAGCCTAGGACTGGGGCAAAAGAGTGCATGCCCACAGAGAGGGCTCTGCGTACCACCTGTGGCATGCATGCCATAGGTTTGCCACCATGGCTGTAGGTGGTACCTTGCTCAATAGTAGTAACTATTGGGATCTCCGAGGGATCTTGGAGTCCTAGTGGACAGTCACTTAAATATGAGCCAGCATTGTGCTGCAGCTGCCAAAAAATCCAAAATGGATAGAATCAAGATCATATGAATTGTTAATACCACTTTATAATTCCTTGGTGAGGCCACACTTGGAATACTGCTTCCAGTTTTGGTCACCATGATGTAAAAGAGTACAGAGAAGAGCAACAAAGATGGTTAGGGGACTGGCTAAAACATAAAAGGAAAGGTTGCTGGAATCGGGAATGTCTAGTTTAATAAACAGAAGGGTGAGGGGTGACATGATAGCAGTGTTCCATTACCTCAGGGGTTACTACAAAAAAGAGGGAATCAAGCTATTCTCCAAAGCACCTGAAGGTAGGACAAGAAGCAACGGATGGAAACTAACCAAAGAGAGAAGCAATCTAGAATTAAGGAGAAATTTCCTGACAATTAGAACAATTAATCAGTGGAACAACCTGCCTCCAGAAGCTGTGAATGCTCCAACACTGGAAGTTTGTAAGAAGAGACTGGACAGTCATTTATCTGAAATAGTATAGGGTTTATTTGCCTGAGCAGGGTGTTGGACTAGATGACCTCCTAGGTCCCTTCTAATTATATTATTATTATTATTATTATTATTATTATTATTATTATTATTATTA
>JAKJMR010000980.1:530249-555020 GCA_024449315.1 Daboia siamensis | reverse complement strand
TTGTTGTTGTTGTTGTTGTTGTTGTTGTTGTTGTTGTTGTTGTTGTTGTTTGTTGTTGTTGTTGTTGTTGTCATTGTCGTCGTCATCATCATCATCCATCATCATTATTATTATTTCCATGCAGTGAGAAAATTTTCAGAATTTTATTTTTTCTACAGCCTCAAGTCTGAAGCCATCCATTTTTAAACTCAATTTTTTTGTTTGACAACTTCTCCTACTATGAAAAGTTTAACCTAGTTCTGCACTCTGTTGACAGAGAGAAGTACAGAATCCCAAGCACATTTACATATTTTCTTTCCAATGTTCTATTGGTTTGGAAAGAACAAGAAGGCAGGGAATCCTTTCCAATCCATTTACCAGCAATGTTCGTAGGAGAGCATCTGTCTTTTATTCTGTGTAACAGAGTGGGGTGGGTGCCTGTGTACATTCTCATCATCACTCTTGTGTTTTTGTGTAGTACTGTATGTGTGCACTGGAAAGTACAGGAGAAAAGAATCACTTTTGAAGGCAAATATCCTGATTAATCTCTGTGGGCTTTTTTTACTTGTACTCAGCCACAACACAAGCAAGATATTTTTTCTGCCATGTCCCCAAATCATTACGTTCATTCCATAACCAGTCCATGAATGCCACAGTCTAGAGTTGTCCCCTGAAATACATCAGTAAGATGTTTCAAAGTTCACTCTTAGGCTAGTTCAATTCCTGCAAATAGCAATATTTAATTTTAATCCATACCAAGCCCGGCCTTTTTCAGTCTCATACAGATATGAACCTCTCTTCTAGTGCCCATTTTGCTGGACGTAACACATGTGAGATCTAAATGAAATTACATTCCCAAAATTTAAACAGCAAAATATTAAAATGATACAACAGTGAATTGGAATATCATAGGCTGAAATGATGAGAGCAATCCGTCCCCCATTAGCTTCTAAATAGGACATGGGGAAATCTAGCAGCTGACATTTTGTTGCTTAAAGAAAGCAAAGAATGGGATAAATCCAAAATAAAAAAACTATAAAAACATTATCAAAAACTTTATGATAATGTCATAAAGTATACATTGCAACATCATTTTTTTAAAAACAAGAAAGATCTGAACTCTTAACATACTAAAGTCTATTCTAAAGTGAGAGGAACATATATTAAATCACTGTTTTAGCTCATCCTTAAGATAGTTAACAAAAGACGACAAACTATGATGAAATAAATGATCACTGTGGATGAATCATTCCATAAATCATAAATTTAAAAGAGAATTCAAGTTGCCCTTTACATCCTATTTATATAAGGATGATTTTGTGTTTTCTCATGCTTTTTCACCGTTCTAGTCAGGAGTAGTGACTGTAGTATGTGATGCAGGATACTATGCTCTTATTCAAGATCCAAGCCATGCCTCAGTAAAGTCAATAGTGTAGCAGTTGTTTCAAAAAAAATACAGATCTATGTCAGAAAGGAAAATAGGGCCAATGTGACATTTAAGATCCCTGCCAACAGAATTTTTCCTCTTTTTGTAGAACCCTCAGTTGATGTTCACATTTCATATACATACTCATCATTCCCTTTCCTTTTCTTTTCCATTTCTGGAAAATACTGTTTTGCCATGGGAAATATGCCATCTTCTCACAGATGGCTATTCATTGGAAATATGCTCAAACTGCTAATGATCACATTTTCCAAACAATTTTAAAAACCTAAAACCAGATTGAAAAACTAGGCAGTAACCATAAAAAGTTTCATGTGGGTTGGAGAAGTTTGTTCAGCATCAATTCAATCTCTGAACCACCCAAAGGTATGCATAGATTGCACCTGTAAATGGATGGTCAGGAATGGAAAGAGAGAGAAAAAAGTATTTCGCTGCACCAAAACTGTGGAACATAAAACTCTAAACTTTTAAGTATTATCTAGCTAATCTAATTTAATTGATATAAACCCTGACTGAACCCAGAAGCGAGCAGTTGAAACATGCCAATTTCTTTGTGAATATCTCCTGAAGTTACTCATGTAATATACTGTGTGTCAGCTTATTCAGCATGCACTTTTTTCAAAGAATGAGCCTCCATCTGTTCCTCTCTACACAGTTTTCTACCTCAATAAGAACCATATGAGTTCCTTGTTCATATGAGGGTATCTACATAGTCACTTGTACATATGTAGGACTCTCACAAAAGAATCATATGTGATTCTTGTGAGAGAAATTATCCCTGACTCCTCCCCAAAATGGCTGCTGAAGTGTGAGGGATTGTTTTTCTTCTCTTACCCACAATCTGCTGTGTTCTTTGACAGCCCTACCCCCTGGATTTCAATGGGGACACTTAGGAATGACTTTCAAATTGTTGTGGAGAATCTTGAAGATTGCAAGTCCTTGTGGGAGCAACCAGAAAGTCAGTGGTGGAAAACTAACATTGTTGTATTATATTAATCAGCATTCAACCAGGCAGGATTCTATGTCTATATGTCTCAGTCTTTTTTTTCTTCTAAGATACTTTGTTTTGTCTGGTTTTTTTTCTTTTTTAATATTTTGGTGTTCTGTATTTTAACTTTCTTTGAATAAACTAAATATTATGAGAGACAGAAACTACCTAATGTGGAAGATATAAGAATGTGTCATAAAAATGTTATTGGCATCAGTAGACCAATTTACTTTTGTAAGATTATTGGCTTCATCTGAGTCACAGTTGTCTTCTTATCTTACAAATAGAATTCAATATTTTTTGAATAGACAGCACTATCATTATATCATATTTGCTTATAAGTCAAAGTATATGAATTGGGTGAACTGGTTTCCTGCACTTGATACTCAAAATGAATAACATAAATATATCTCATAATGCATGATTCATTCATCAAAACAAATGAACTACCAGTTCAGGCATTAACCCAACATAATAATTTGTGTTCCTTTTAGGTTAGCATTTAACATTAAAGATTCTAAATCAATAGGCAAACTAAAGCCACCAGTAATAACAAACATTGGCTTATTTCTGAACTTGGTAGAATTAGTATAGTACAGCGTGTCTTCTGTATAGTCATATAAACATTAAATAAAATTATTCAGTGTGTGTGTGTGTGTGTGTTTGTGTGTGTGTTTGTGTGTGTGTTTTATTTGAACATATTTTAAATAATAAATTTGCAAGCTAACAATATGTAAGCTGGTTGCCTGGGCTCATCCTTCCATAATCTTTAAGGTATTATATGGCTTTATTTTTTCTGCAACAGACTATCACGTTATCCCACTCAACATTCTTTTGACTTCTGAATTACAGTCTAAATTAACACTAGTAAAATAGTTGGACAAACTGGCATACTAATGCATTGTTGGTCATTGTTAATAAAGTCTTATTTGCCATATTTAATTAAAATTATCCAGTATTACAACTAATGATAAAGAATTTGAACCTTATAACGCTTTACTTACTCCAATAATAATGCCTGGATTAGAGTCCCATATCCATTGCCATTGCTGCTACTAACTTAGGCTGTGGAGTTTAAATTCAGAATATCAGGATGCTTATCTTTGTACAGAAATATACCATAGATGATAGTTTTTGCTACCATCATTATGGGAAATCAGTATTTTATATTAAAGTTGAGAAAATAAGAATATAAAATTTACACTTATTAAAAAAAACACAAAAAGAATACAAGCCCTATTTCTTTAAGGGGAATGGAATGCAGGAACCCAGAAATAGAAGAAAGAAATGAACTAGACAAGACAAGGTGGCATGTTGCCATTGACTAGATCATTTATGATGGGCAATGAACTAAGTTGATTGCCCTACTGACTCCTACCCCTCTGCTCTTCCATATTATATTAACAGCTAGATTATAAAAATCACAGATGCAGATTTGCTCTATAATCTTAGCTCTCATCCATAGCCTTTTGTCATTTCCATCTTAGAATAGAATAGCAAAAAAAGTGTTAATCAGCAGAGTGATATTAGTTATCATGACAGCTCTTGGTTCATGATCTAAGGGCCAAAGGCAGAAGCTATTTCTGTAGTACAGCACCATGACCTTTATACCATCATCTGTGACTCATTTTCTCAGTCTAGAGTCTAGACTATTTCATAACATATAGGAAGACTGTCAAATGGATTTAGACTTTTACAGAGTAACCCTAGTTTTCAAAGTTTATCACATAGTGGCTTGTGATAAAATAATATTTTGCCCATTAACTACTGTATATCAGCCATCTTCTGTGATCTCAAATGTAAATTGAAATCAGTATTCCCTAAGTATTTTAAAAATTAATGTATACAGCATTAAAATTATTAACAAAAAGTATATGATAAATAAGCAACAGGGCTTTCAGAATTCCAAAGTTATTTGGCTTACACAGTCTAATATTAATACCTGGATAAAGAAGTAAATGACTAAAGTTTAGTTATTAAACAATTAAACATTCTTTTATACCTCCATTAACTCCATTATGACCATATTACCTATAGGATTACCTATTCCCACGACAGTAGGGAATGGCAGCAGGTGTAGGAACAGAGCGCCGTATTGACATCCGGGAGGGCATCTCCGCTATTTACAAGCGGTGATGCGCTCCGACCCTCTGCTTCTGCCCCGAGGTCCCGGGAGCGAGGATGAGCAGCCATCTAAGCTCCGGTTGGTGTACTTGAACACCAGGTCCATTGTTAATAAGGCTCCTCTTTTCTGGGACTTGGTTGAGGGTGAGCATGCGGACCTGGCTTGCATTACGGAGACTTGGCTGGGCCCAGAGCGTGGTATTCCTCTGGTTGATCTTTGCCCACCAGGTTTCCGGGTGCTACACTGGCCTCGGGCTCAGGATAGGGGCGGGGGAGTGGCAGTAGTTATGAGGGAGACCTTGTGTCTGCGGGAGGCCACCGTTCCCCAGATAGTCGGGTGTGAATCTCTCTTCCTGACATGTGGTCCTGAGGTGCAGTTGGGCTGGCTGCTGGTGTACCTTTCGCCTAGTCACGCAGCAGCAGCCCTGGCTGAGCTTCTCGGGGTAGGTGATTGAGTTCCCCAAACTCATAGTTTTGGGTGACTTTAATCTACCATCCCTGGGAGGATCATCTGAGTTAGCTCGGGAGTTCATGGCTTCCATGACGGCCATGGACCTGACGCAAGTAATCCATGGACCGACTCAGATGGGAGGCCACAGCCTTGACTTGGTTTTCATATCTGGACGGTGATTAGATGATCTTGGTGGGGGCTTCCCAATTGTTATGCCCCTGTCATGGACCGATCATCATCTCCTACAGCTGGTCTTCCGTTTTGCCACTCCCCGCCATGGGTGTGTGGAGCCAATTATATGGTACCACCCCAGGCACTTAATGGACCCTGATAGGTTCCAGGCAGCACTGGGGTCCCCACCTGCCTCCGTTGCTCACAACTCGGCAGATGCCTTAGTAGAAGCCTGGAAAAAGGCGGCCACGGAGGCACTTGACCGAGTTATACCCTTGCAGCCCCTGACCCGGTGCAGATCCCAGCGAGCTCCATGGTTTTCCGTGGAGCTTCGGAAGATGAAGCATCAGAGACGGGGCCTAGAGAGCCATTGGAGATCCAGCCGATCCGAATCCGACCAATTGCGACTAAGAACCTATATTAGGTCTTATCTCGCAGCGATAAGGGTGGCGAGGTCTAATCACTTCGCTACCCTTATCGCGTCCGCAGATAACCGTCCAGCCGCCCTGTTTAGGGTGACTCGCACCCTCCTTAATCAGGAGGTGAGGGAGGAACCCTTGCAGGGTCGTGCCAAAAAGTTTAGTCAACATCTGTCGGACAAAATCGCTCAGATTCGGACCGGTCTGGACTCTGACTGAGCAGAGTCTGACAACCAGGACACGGGCGGTCTTGTCGATATTATCTGGGAAGAGTTTGATTCTGTGACTCTGGAGGAAGTGGACAGGGAGGTTGAGCTCCACCACATGTTTATTGGACCCGTGCCCTTCCTGGCTGGTTTATACGGCTCGGGAGGGGACACAAGGCTGGTTCCAGGCGGTTATATCTGCCTCTTTGAGTGAGGGTAGTTTCCCTGCTGTCTTGAAGGAGGCGGTGGTGAGACCTCTCCTCAAGAAGCCTGCCTTGGACCCAGCTGTGTTAAATAACTTTCGTCCGGTCTCCAACCTTCGCGGATTATCTAGACCAGGGGTGTCAAACTCAATTTCATTGAGGGCCGCATCAGCATTGCGGTTGCCCTCAGGGGGCCAGGTGGGTGTGGCCAGGGTGGGCGTGGCCTACTGGGTGGGCGTGGCTAGAGTGCATATGGCCTATTGGGTGGGTGTGGCCAGCTCTACATCATTCGCATCAAAGGTGCCTATGGGGGCCTGGGCAGGAGTGGGACAGATCTGAGGGTCTCTGGCAGAAGGAGGGTCTCTGGGCCAGGGCCAATGCAGTGGGGGCCGTTCCCTCACTGTTTCCAGGATGGCTTCGCGGGCCGCATGAAACCACTTCGCGGGCCGGATCTGGCCCCCGGGCCTTGTGTTTGACATGTCTGATCTAGACCCATACCAATCGGGTTTCAGGCCTGGGTACAGCACGGAGACGGCATTGGTCACTCTGGTGAATGATCTCTGGAGGGCCCAGGACAGGGGATATTACCCCCTGTATATAGGGCTCACAACTTGGGAGTCCTCCTAGATTCGCAGCTTACTTTGGAGGATCACATAATGGTTGTGACTAGGGGGGCCTTCGCCCAGGTTCGCCTTGTGCGCCAGTTGCGGCCCTATCTAGACTGGGATGCCCTGTGTATGGTTACTCATGCGCTCGTCACCTCTCGTCTAGACTCTCTACATGGGACTGCCCTTGAGGACCACTTGGAGGCTCCAACTGGTACAGAATGCAGCCACAAGAGTTGTGTTTGGAGTTTCCCGATACTCCCATGTTACACCTCTGCTCCGTGAGCTGCATTGGCTCCCAGTTGTCTTCTGAGTGAGATTCAAGGTACTGGTAATGGTGTTCAAGGCCCTACATGGCATGGGTCCAGAGTACCTCAGGGATCACCTGCTGTTGGCATCAACTTCCCTCCGCCCTGTGCGTTCCCACAGACAGGGCCTTCTCAGGGTGCCACCAGTTAGATAATGTCATCTGGTGGCCCCCAGGGGGAGGTCCTTCTCTGTGGGCGCCTCGGATTTATGGAAACGGTTGCCAGTCGAGCTCCGGATGGCTCCCGACCTTCGCTCCTTCCGACGCGACCTGAAGACTTACTTGTTTGAAAAAGCCGGCCTGGCCTGATGGGGGATGGGTTGGGATTTTATTGTTGTTTTTTAATATATCTATTTATTGTTTTAGGTTGGGCATTGTGTTTAATTCTTTTTTAACTTTTGTATTCTTGTATTTTTATATGTTTGCCCTGTTCACCGTCCTGAGTCCCTCAGGAGAAGGGCGGTATACAAATAAAATTAAATAAATAAATAAATAAATATTCCTAAGGATAATAATAATGCCATTGTAAAATGGAACTTTGGACAATAACATTGATTTATATAATAAATCAGCATTTTTCTTATGAAGGTACAATACAAAGACAATTTTTATTCTATCCTCATACCCTTTTTTCAAACACTTGACTGTTACTGTGTCTGGACTATTCTAGATTTTCTAAAGCTCAGTCTGTTATCTAAAATTATTATGAACCATGCATTGATGTCATAGCAACATGAATAGACTTCATGCCTTGTATTGATGCTTAGCAATTGTCCTTCAGGAGAAATAGTTATGGTATAGAAGCCTGTTCCTCATAGTTTAGGACATGCTTTGTCTCTTTGTTTGCATCTGAAAACAGTAGTTAATATTTAAGGACTAAACTTATAAGAATACAAATGTTTCCATCAGAAAATAGTCTTGTTTTGTTGCTTATGTTCCTTCTAACCAGAAAAAAAAAATCATTAAACAAACTGTTTCATAATAAATGTTTTTAAAGTTCATTAGAATCAAAGAGTACATGAATAAGGCTAAATAGAAATTTCCAGAGTTCCCTAAGTGTTAAAGTACTTAAAATAGCACTTAGATTGACTGACCTCAATACCTGGGAAGATTCTGGAAAAGATAATCAAGCAACAAATCAGTGAACATCTAGAAGCAAAGTCATAAGCAAAAGCCAACATGGGTTTGTCAAAAACAGATCATGCCAGACAAATTTTATTGCATTGTTTGACCAAGTGACAAAATTAGTGGACCAGAAGAATTCTGTGGATACAATTTACTTGGACTTCAGTAAGGCATTTGATAAAGTAGACCACATCCTACTACTTGATAAGATAGAAAAATGTAGGTTAGACAACAACACCATAACTGGCTGAGTGTGGTCCTCAATGGAACTGCATCTATATAGAGGGAAGTTTGCAGTAGGGTGTCCCAGGGCTCTGTTTTGGGCCCAGTGCTCTTCAATATCTTCATCTCTGATTTGGATGAGGGGATATATATAGGGAACTCATCAAATCTGCAGGTGACACCAAGTTGGCAGGGATAGCCAACACTCCAGAAGATAGGCTAAAGATACAGAAGGATCTTGACCAGTGCTTTTTTTGTAAAAGAAAAAGATGCCGGAACTCACACATGTCACACAACCCGCCTTGCCTACCCTACAAGGTTCCATCCAAAAAAGATGCTGGAACTCCATTCTGAGCATTCTATGACAAAAAAAGCCCTGATCTTGACAGACTTGAACATTGGGTGCTAACTAACAAAATGAAAATTAATGATGAAAAAAGCAAGGTTCTTCATTTTGGCAAGAAAAACCAAATGCACAGATACAGTACAGATGGTATCTTGCTCAATAGATCTCGGAGTCCTAGTGGACAGTCACTTAAATATGAGCCAGCAGTGTGCTGCAACTGCCAAAAAAGCCAAAACAGAGAGATAGAATCAAGATCATGTGAAGTACTAATACCACCTTACAATGCATTGATAAGGCCACACCTGGAATACTGCATCCAGTTTTGGTCACCATGATGTAAAAAAGATGTTGAGACTCTAGAAAGAATACAAAGAAGAGCAACAAAGATGATTAGGGGACTAGAGGCTAAAACATATAAGGAATGGTTGCTGGAATTGGCTATGTCTAGTTTAATGAAGAGAAGGACCAGGAGGGACATGAGTGTTCTAATATCTCAGGGGTTGCCACAAAGAAGGGGGAACTCAGGGTCCTAGTGGATTGACTGACCTCAATACCTGGGAAGAGTCTTAGTGGACAATCACTTAAATATGAAGCAGCAGTATGCTGCAGCCGCCAAAAAAGTCAAAACAATGCTGGACTTCATTAACAGAGGTATAGAATCAAGATCATGTGAAGTGTCAATACCACTTTATAACACCTTGGTAAGGCTACCCTTGGAATACTGCATCCAGTTTTGATCACCACAATGTAAAAAAGATATTGAGTACAGAGAAGAGCAATAAAGATTCTGGACTGGAGGCTAAAACATTTAAAGAATGGTTGCTGACACTGGGTATGAAGAGAAGGATGAGGGGGAACATGATAGCAGTGTTCCAATATCTCAGGGGCTGCCACAAAGAAGAGGGAGTCAAGCTATTCTCCAAAGCACCTGAAGGCAGAACAAGAAGCAATGGATGGAAACTAACCCAAGGGAGAAGCAACCTAGAACTAAGGAGCAATTTCATAACAGATAGAACAATTAATCAGTGGAACAACTTGCCTCCAGAAGCTGTGAATGTGCCAACACTGGAAGTTTTAAAGAAGAGACTGGACAACCATTTGTCTGAAATGGTATAGGATTTCCTGCCTAAGCATGGGATTGGGCTAGAAGACCTCCAAGGTCCCTTCCAACTCTATTATTATTATTATTGTTGCTGTTGTTATTGTTGTTATACCTCTCCATAGTGCTTTACAGCACTCTCTGGGCAGTTTACAATGTCAGCATATTGTCCCCAACGATCTGGATCCTCATTTTACCAGACTCGGAAGGATGTAAGGCTGAGTCACCACTGAGCCCCATCAGAATTGCACTTCAGGCTGTAAGCAGAGTTAGCCTGCTATACTGCATACTAACCACTGCACCAATGGCCTTTGAAGTACATTTGAATGTTGTTGTTTAGTTGCGAAGTCGTGTTCGACCCATTGCGACCCTATGGACAATGTTCCTCCAGGCCTTCCTGTCCTCTACCATCTTCTGGAGTCCATTTAAGCTCATGCCTACTGCTTCAGTGATTCCATCCAGCCTCCTCATTCTCTGTCGTCCCTTTCTTCTATTGCCCTCAATCTTTCCCAGCATTAGGCTCTTCTCCAGTGAGTCCTTCCTTCTCATTAGGTGGCCAAAGTATTTGAGTTTTAGCTTCAGGATCTGGCCTTCTAAAGAGCAGTCAGGGTTGATCTTCTCTAGGACTGACCGGTTTGATCGCCTTGCAGTCCAAGGGACTCACAGGAATCTTCTCCAGCACCATATTTCAAAGGCTTCAATTCTTTGGCGCTCAGCCTTTCTTATGGTCCAGCTTTCACTGCCATACATTGCAACTGGGAAGACCATAGCCTTGACTATAGGCACTTTTTTTGACAGGGAGATGTCTCTGCTTTTTAGTGTGCTGTCTAGATTTGCCATTGCTTTCCTCCCCAGGAGCAAGGATCTTTTAATTTCTTTGCTGCAGTCCCCATCTGCAGTGATTTTGGAGCCCTGGAAAATAAAATCTGTCACTACCTCCATTTCTTCCCCATCTGTTTGCCAGGAATTGAGAGGGCCAGATGCCATGATCTTGGTTTTCTTAATATTTAGTTGCAACCCAAGTTTTGCACTCTCCTTCTTCACTTGCAACAAGAGACTCTTTAGTTCCTCTTCACTTTCTGCCATTAGAGTGGTATCATCCGGCAATCTTAATTCCAACTTTTGATTCATCTAGCCCTGCCTTTCTCATGATGTGCTCTGCATATAAGTTAAATAGGCAAGATGACAGTATACAGCCTTGCCGGACTCCTTTCCCAATTTTGAACCAATCAGTGGTTCCGTGTCTAGTTCTCACTGTTGCTTCTTGGCCCGCATATAGGTTTCTACATTTGAATGTAGAAAAATAAATAAATAATTGGTGCTATTTTACATGTATTGACTTTCAAGAGCTTGAGAACTTATCTAGTATTTGTCCAGATTCAAGGCTGTCTGGGTACAAGGTAACTTGCTATATGCCCAAGTGACATTTTTGCCTTTGAAATATAACTAGTTACTATCTTAAGCCTATTCATGTACTATGGAGTAAGATAGCTTTAAGCAACTACCAGTTGTACATGTGAAGTAATGCTCCCTGTATTTCTGAAGTGCCTTTAAAAATGCCAGGAAATATGTATTCCTCCTCAAACAGATAGGCTGTGAGACCTCCTCCCACTGAATGAGTGAAAGGCATTTAAACTGTTAAACAAAAATAAAAAGAAAGATCAAATGATCTGTGCAGGAGGCAGGGAATAACACTAAATATTATAACATTTATTCTTCAAAACAGTGACAGTATAGAACTCCAACTTGGATCTGCAAAAATCCAGTTTACCATAAGGTGTCATGAGTAGCATATTCAGCACTATTAAAGCTGATGAATAAAGTACCTTTAGTCTTAAATAAAGGCAAATTTTGCTCCTTCCAAGATCTCCCAAAATTGCTTCCAGGAAGATGCATGTCAAATTCCTTTTAAATCCCTCCTCTCAGTCCTTGATTTACTTTCTTTTCCCCATGGTAAGTTTAAGATGAGAGCGTGAAGATAAGAAACCCCCCCCAGCCACATACATACAAGGAAATAGAAATATCTTTTTAAAAAAAGATACAACACTCTCGAAGGCCTCATTTCATGAAGCCAAATATCTTTGTTGCTTCAAATAGCCAGAAAACATAAGAGACTTTCTAGCATGGTCATGATTAACTGCTGTCTGCTCACATAAGGGAGAGACTGTTTTGCTCAGAATGGAATTGGCAAGTTGCTTCCCCTGACAGGCATCAGGGGAAAGATGTGGTGCAGATGACCTTTATTCCCTTCTATATTTTATTTTATTTTTAAATACATTTTAAAGCAAAGAGTGTGCTTTGCATTTGAACTGTTCCCTGACTCCACTAAGCTGTGTCTCCCTCTTTCTGTAGTTGGGATGGGTCGGTGGGGGGGTGTTTGAACACATGCACATATGGGATATCTGTGTATCTGTCTGTCTGACTGTCTTACTGTGTGATATAGGTGTTGTCATTCAGGGTCAGCCTGTGGGTTTGGCAGTTGGGTCGGACGATTCAGAGGAGGAGGAGGGGGTGTTGGAGAGCCTGCAGAGGACAGCCCTGAGGCTTCGCAGAGCCCTCAGCCAGGACCCTCCCATCTGGTTACGACACAGACCCAGCTGTATGAGCCTGACAGAGTAGATGAAGATGACCCACAGCTGGCCCTGTTCAAGGATGCCCGACGCAGGAGGCAGTCAATCAGGAGTAAACAGAAGAAGGCAATGGGGCACCTCGGAAGGAGGCAGAGAGAAGCCACGCCTTGAACTGTTTAAAAGGGGAATGTGTGGGAGGGCTGGTTTGCTGAAGGCAACCATTTGAATAGCTCCTGTTTCATGGTTCGTGTTTTTGTTTTGCTCTGTTTGCTCTGTTTTGTGTCAATAAATTTGGCAGGCTTAGTTCCAGCCTCTTGCCTTTTTGTAAAGGGGTTGTCCCTGCCTTTTCTGCAGGGCCGGTAGTAGGCTGGTACAGAACAATAGGAGGGCTTCCGTAAGTAGGTCAAAACATTAATATGGCAATGGTAACCAAATGATCTCTTTTTACTTGTGTCAACAATACTATGATGTAAATAAGGAGAAAAGGCCACATTCTTCATGGTTCTGTGAATCTAGATTTTTTTTTTTTTTGGGGGGGGGGGAATGCTTTACTTGCATTTGTTAGCTTTTCCCTACCCCTCTTCTCAGAGATTCAAGCATTTTAGTGATTTATCTGTACTATAATATTTTGTACTGCAATTACTGATGAATGGTAACAGAGGTGGCTTACTTTAGCTGCTTTTTCACAGATAAGTTCATAGATTTCCCAAGTGACTGTCTGTTTAATAGCCTGCGCATATAAACCCAGAGTCTTGTTTTATTTTTTTTCCCCAAGTCAAAGTGCACTGTCAGAACCTTTGAAAAGTCAGGCTGACATTATGTTTAACTTAAAATGGTAGTAATTGAAGTGAACTTGAATTTCTTAGAACTACTTCATCTTCAGAAACATACACTTACCTTGGCTGACCTTTCTCTATAGCTGCCAATCTATGCAAATGCAAAAAGAATGGTTTTTACCAGTTCCTTAGAAGCTCTTGAAAATGCACTGAGTCAGAAACTGCAGTGGCGAATTGTTCCGCTCTCTAATTGGAACCTAGCTTTTCTGTCTGGTTTACTCACTAAATGATCAGTGTGCCAGAATCAAAGAGCTAAAACAGATTTTCATTAACATCTTTCCAAGTCCTAGTTCAGTTCTGCAATACCATTGCCCTCAAATGAGCAACCAGCATCTGCTTATAAATATTCACTAAAAAGAGTGTCACCAACCTTCTTAAGGAAATCTATTTCATTGGCAAATAATAGTTAGTGTTGAAAATATTTCTAAAGTCCAGCTTTAATATATTCTTTTGCATCTTTCAGATATAGGTCCTCCTGTTTGTTTTTTAGATTTAGCTCACCTTTCCAGGATTGCTCAGAGCAGCTTCTCTGAACTTCTCCATTTTACCTTGTGATACGTATATAAACTAACATTGAAGAGCCCAACCCTGGCTGTCAAGTGGCACAGCTTTAATCCTTTAGGGCAGTACTTTTCAAGCCATGACACGTGTACCATTAGTGGTACTTTGGCACCTGGCAGGTGGTATGCGTACAATGGGTTGAAAGGCACTGTAAAAAAAAGTGCAAAAAAAAAGTGTAAAAGTGTAGCGGGGGATGAGCTAAAGCAGCAACAGTGCTGCACAGGTGTGTGGGAAAGGCAGATGGAGCTGCGGTGTTGCCAGGGCTCTGCTGAGCACTCAGGATCGGTGCATAGCTCCAGCTGATTGGCACTTCTGGGAGCAGCACACAGCCTTGGGGAGAGGAGTCAGCTGGAGCTTCACCAAAGAAAAAAGGAGGAAGAGGAGGTAGAGAGGAAAGATATAAAAGGGAGAGGTTTTGGTGGGAAAGGGAGAGGGAAAAAAGACAACCGGGAAAGAGAAGGGGACAGAGAAAGAGAGACGGACCAGCTCGCAGCCTGGGGGAGGATGAGTCAGCTGAGTTGCACCTAAGACAAAAAGGAGGAGGAGGCAGGAGAAAGGAGAGAACCAGTTGGTTGCTTGTCAGAAGGTCACAAAAGGGGATCACATGAACCTGGGACACTGTGACCATCATAAATATGAATTGATTGCCAATCAATTGATTGCCAAATATAAATCACATGACCCTGGATGAAAAATGGTCATGTCAATTTTTTCAGTGCCATTGTAACTTCAAAGTCACTAAGCGAACTGTTGTAAGTCAAGGACTACCTGTACTTTATCATTTTTTTCCCCAGTTATTTCAGAAGCTATAACCAGAGGCCAATTGGGCAGCCTATATATCCTACGCAGAGGGTGAGGTATAAAGTATGAGTCTACCATAAAGTAGAAAAGAAAGGCCTCTTCTGCACCCAGATAGAAGTGGGGTAACCCAACTGGTGCCTCCCTCTATGTAAGCTGCTGGGCTGCTGTGTCAGAAAACTGCTAGGTTCCTTGGCATTACTGTTGCAAATATTGAAATCTTCCTTTTCTTCCTTGTTCAAAGTTTTATCTTGATGAGTTTGAAAACTTAAGAAATGCTTTCTTGTATGCTTTTTATGTGGCTATTAATAAGGATAAAAATCCAGAGGACTATCAAATAGCATACAATGCTCTACAATTCTGTAATTTGGATATTACAGTCTCCCAAATGCCTTAGTTATGAGGAAAGGTTTTTGTCTCTTGCATTCTTGATTAATCTGAGAACCAGTTTGTTGTAGTGGTGAAGGTGCTGGCTTAGAAATCAGGAAAGTATGAGTTTGAAGCCTCCTTTAGGTATGAAATCTGGCTGGGTGACTTTGGGTCAGTCAATTTCTCACCCAGCGCTCCTTACAGGTTGTTGTTATAGGGAAAATAGTTGGCAGGAATATTAGATATGAGTTGAATACACACACACACATGCACATTTGATTCAAACGTTAGATTTATGTTTAACTGCAATTCTTTTAGGATAATATAGTGTAGCTCCTGGTGAGAAAAGGCAGCATAATTCACTAGTACTTACATTGCCTTATTATTCAAGGGAATTCAAGATGGTTTTGGACCAGACACAATTTCCTCTATGTAGTTCATGAAAAGACAAGCTTTCTTGTAATGAAAGCTATTGAAAAATTAAAAAAAATAAAATTTAACAAAATCACAAAATAATCACAAAATAATCTAAGATTATTTCATCTCTGCAACAAGAATACCCCATGATCTTTTCTTCCGAAGCAATAGGAAAGGGTGGAGAGAATTATTTGCATCTGAAAAGACAGATATTGTTAAAGTTACTTTGATGACAATAGAACAGTAATTCTATCATTAACAGAACTTCAATGAGTCATGAAGTGAAGAAATCAAAGGAAGAAAATTACTCATCCAATTCAAATATTAGGTTCTCAAAATTGAGCAGAAAAAACTTGAGCAACACCTGTTACAGATCCAATTCTGGAACCTTGGCACTGAAATCACAAAGGTAGCATCCTAGTTCTGTGATGCCTTTTTCTCTTGGTATTGAGGTTGGCCATTAACACCTGTTAAATATATTCCAATAGATGTCATTGCAAGTCATAGCATTTGGGTCTGTACATTTGATACAACCACAATTTCAAAGATTATAGATGATCTTTTTTTTATTTTTATTTTTTTATTGAAAAGTTTTACAATATAATTTTGAATAGAAAAAAAACCTCCCCCTCCCCTCTCACCAACCCTCCCCCCCGTACGCTCCCCTACCCCCTCCCCGACTTCCCAGAGCTGAATCAGGGTATAAAAATACGAACAAACATAATCTAAAATATGCTAACAACAATAAAACATTAAATTCTATCGCACTTTAACTCTCCATCATCAAAATATTAGTAAAGTAACTACTAACTAATTATACATCATATAAATCCACTACTTATTCAAATGCTAAGTGAAACTTTTTAGTCCCATATTTATTCTGAATATAATCAATACATCTCCTCCATTCCACATTGTATCTCTGTTGCGATTGGTCTTTCAAATACGCTGAAATCTTTGCCATTTCCGCCAAGTTAGAAACTTTTAAAGTCCACTCTTCTATAGTCGGCAGTTCTTCCTTCTTCCAATATTGCGCTATCAAAAGTCTCGCTGCCGTAATTAAATTCAACATCAACTTAATATCTATAACAGCAGTATCTGTAATAATACCCAATAAAAACAATTGCGGAGAAAACTTTATCCTTTTCTTAAATATCTTTTGCATATTCCACCAAATTTTTATCCAAAAAGCTTTAACCTTTTTACAAGTCCACCATATATAAAAATTTGTTGCATCCTCTCAACCACACCTCCAACATTTGGGCTGGCAGTTCGGATACATACTTGCTAATTTTTTAGGATCTAAATGCCATCTATAAAACATTTTATAAAAATTCTCTCTTAAATTTTGAGCCTGTGTGAATTTTACATTTCTAACCCAGATCTTTTCCCAAATATCCATTGTTATAACTTCTTGAAAATTCTGAGCCCACTTTATCATACAGTCTTTAACAAGTTCTGTTTCTGAATCAATTTCTAACAATGCATTATATATCCTTTTTATATGTGCTTGACCTTGATCTCTAATTTGTTTTACCAAATTTTCATCAGTCATCAAAAAACCAGTTTTCTGGTCCTCTTTCCATCTAGCCTGTAATTGCCCATACTGAAACCAAGTTTGTACAATCTTTTCTTCTTTTAAAATATTATATGGCTTTAATTGCCATACATTCCTCTCTAAACTTAAGATCTCCTTATATGTTGTCTCATTATGTTTAAATCCCACATTTATATTTTCTATTGCGTGTTTAGGTATTGCCCAAATGGGTATCTTATAATTTAACTTATATCTATACTTTTTCCAAACTCGCAACAGAGCATACCTTAAAATATGTATCTTAAACACATTATCCACCTTCTTATCATACAATAAGTATGCATGCCAACCAAATAACAAATCATGACCCTCAAGATTTAATAATCTCCCTTGTGTTAAATTGAACCAGTCACTTATCGCTGACAAAGCAGCAGCTTCATAATATAAAGTTAGGCATTTTAAGACCACCTCTTTCACGCGTATCTTGCATTATCTTAAATTTAACTCGTGGCTTTTTCCCTGCCCAAACAAATTTATTAATTCCTTTTTGCCATTCCTCCAAATTTAAATCCTTTTTAAGTATAGGTATCATTTGAAATAAAAATAAGAATTTTGGCAAAACATTCATTTTCACTGCTGTAATTCTTCCCAATAAAGATAGTTGTAATTTTTTCCAACTGTCTAATTCTTTTTGTACTTTTCCCCATAACATTTCATAATTATTTTTATATAACTTCACATTTGAGGCTGACAAATATATCCCCAAATATTTAATCCTTTTAACCATTTCAAATCCCGTTAGCTCTTCTAAAGCAGCCTTTTGTAATACTGTCATATTTTTAGACAATATTTTAGTTTTTTGTACGTTGATCTTAAATCCAGAAACTTTCCCATATTGTGTTATTATGTCCATCAATTCTACAACTGAATCTATCTATAGTCCTCAATCTATAGTCCTGATCTCTTATTTGAATTCCCCTAATTTTTTCTGAATTACGTATTTTAATCAGTAATATTTCCAATGTTAAAACAAATAGTAGAGGTGACAACTGGCACCCCTGCCTTGTGCCCTTTTCAATATTACATAGTTCAGTCAAACTATTATTAACTATTATACGGGCTGTTTGCTTTTGATAAATTGCCCTGATGGGTTGTAAAAATTTGTCCCCAAATTCCATTTTCTCTACTACTTTCATCAAAAATTGCCAATCCAATTGATCAAAGGCTTTTTCAGCATCCAGAAAGATCAAGGCTTCAGGGATCTGATTGTTTCTTTCCAAAAATTCCAATAAGTCTACAATATGTTTCACATTATTCTTCATTTGTCTACCACTTATAAATCCAGTTTGATCACCGTGAATCACTTGTTGTATTACCCTCATTAATCTATTAGCTAAAATTTTTGCAAATATCTTGTAATCAGTATTCAAAAGTGATATTGGTCTATAATTTTTGGCTTGGGTGGCATCCTGATCTTTCTTCGGGATCAAAGAAATAAAAGCAGTCTTCCAAGATGGAGGTACCCCTCCTCCCATTTGAATTGTCGTAAACAATTCCCTTAAAGTTTACACCATTTCTAACTGCAAATTTTTATAATACACAGCAGTCAACCCGTCAGTACCCGGCACTTTACCCACTCTCAATTGTTTGATTGCTGAAAAAATTTCTTCAACAGTTATCAATTGATTCATCCTTTCCTTTTGTTCTTGCGTAAGAACAGGAATATTAGCTTTTATCAAATAATCATCTATATCTACATCTCTAATCTTATCTCTAGCATACAACTTAGAATAAACATCAACAAAAGTCTTTTTAATAAGATTCTGTTGGTATACTACTTTACCCTTATGTTCTATTCTATCTATATTAGAAGCCCTTTGCTTCTTCCTTAACAAATAAGCTAACCATTTACCTGGTTTATTAGCATTACAAAAAGTATTATGTCTAGCATACCATAAATTAGTTGCCACTTGATCTGCCATTAACTTATCAAACTGACCCCTAAATAAAGTAATTACCTCTTTGATCTTCCCATCAGATGGATTCAAACTTAAAACCTTTTCTTTTTCCTTAATTTCATCCTCTAATTCTTTCCTCCTAAATTCCAATTTACGTCTATATTTATTATTCAAATATATTAATACACCTCTCATATAAGCTTTACTTGCGTCCCAAACCATCTCAATAGAAGTACCTTAATGCATATTAATTTTAAAAAATTCCTTCATCTGTTTTTTATACTCTTCCACATTTTCCTGACATCTAAACAAATTCTCATTTAAACGCCAAGACCGTCTATCTCGATTATCTTTTTCTATCTCTAACCATACTGGACTATGATCAGATATAGTTCTTGGACAAATCTTGATCTTCTTAATTCTGGAAAAAAAATCATTAGTAATTAATACAAAATCAATCCTAGAAAAAGATTGATGCCTGTCAGAGAAAAAAGTAAAGTCTTTTTCTTGCAAATTTCTTTCTTTCCAAACATCTCTCAGTTCCAGGTCATCCTTCATCTCAAAAAAAGATTTAGGCAATTTAGCATGACTTGGGATGCTTTTAAAAAGACCTCCCTTGTCCATTTGTACATCCAAAACACCATTCCAGTCTCCCATAAAAATACAAGATTTATAATCCCACTGGATAATCTTGCTATGTAATAAATTGTAGAAATCTCCTTGTTGTTGATTAGTAGCGTATAGTCCAACCAAAAGCGTTTTCTTGCTTTCTATTAATATTTCAAGTATAACATATCTTCCTTGTTTATCTGCTTCAATTAAAGTCGCTGTCAAGGTATTCTTAACGTAAATAACCACTCCATTTTTCTTATCAGTCGCAGAAGCAATAAACTGTATGCCCAACCTAGAGTTTACCAAATATTTTTGATCAGCTGCATGAATATGTGTCTCCTGCAAACAAATAACATCGTTTTTAAATTGCTTTAGATAATGAAATACTTTCTTTCTCTTATGCGGTGAATTCAAACCATTAACATTCCAGGTTAGAAGCTTTGTCACCATCTTTTGCGACCTGAAGCTTTTGGAGCGCCTCTTCCAAAATCACCTGCACTCTCTTAGGTCGTGCTCCTCCCACTGCTTCACTATAAGTAGGTTTTTGAGGTGCCGTCACAATTCTCTGGTGTTCTTGCTCTTGTCTCATTCGTCTGGCAGCAGCACGTGTCATTCTTTGGTCTCTAACCTCTTCCGATGATACTGAAATTTGATCCACTCCTGTAGCTTTCTGGAATTCTCCATCTCTCATCTGCGAGACTCCTTCAGCACCTTGTGTGCTCTCCCTTTGTGGTTGAGACTGTCCTTCGCCATTCTTCTTTTTAGATTCCAGAAGTAGTATAGGGACTGCCTTTAGAACATTAGCATAAAAATCACGTGCCTTTAAGACCGTGAGAAGACAATGTCTCATGCCTGCATACATCACCACCATATCCACTGGAATCTCTCATCTGAACTGGATATCCCGTCTTCTTAATTCTTCTGCCAGAAAAGCAAACTCCTTCCTTCTCCTTAAAATTCTTGGAGGGATCTCCTTTAAAATTAAACCTTCTTGTTCTGCAATTGCAAATTTGCTGTTATAAAAAGCTTGAATAACTTCATTTCTAATTGCTCTCTTTGTAAAATAAATCACCACATCTCTGGGTAATTTCCTTTGTCTTGCAATCCACGAATTAACACGAAATATTTTATCTATATCTTCCATAATATCTTCTGCTAAATGCCCCAAAACGCCTTCCAAAGCTTCTGAAACTACTTTTTTCAAATTTTCCTTAGAATCCTCTTTTAAACCTCTGATTCTCACGGCGAACTCCATCTCTCGGTACTGCACCAAGGTTAAATCGTCGTCAATCTTATCCATCACAGTTTCAGCCTCCGTCATTTTAGCATCTAATCTTATATTATTTTGGCTGAGATCTTCCACTCTCTCGTCCAAACGCTCTACACAAACAGCCATGCCTTGAAATCCAAGTAAGATGTCTGCCCTCATTTCTGTAAGCTTCTCCTCCATAAGTTCAGCTAATTGTTGGGATTGCTTTTTCAAAGCCTCTTGCAAAATATCCTGCAACTCTTTTACTGTAAAAGCTGGTGCAGGTGCAGGTGCAGGTGCAGGTGCAGGAGGGGGGGGGCATTAAAGCCTGCAACGAAGATTGCTGCACCGGGGAAGCCCCCGCGCTTCTGGGAAATTTAGATGATTTGGCAGCCATTTTCACCCACTTAAAACTGTTGCGCACTTTCACTTTTTTAAAGTCTCCACAAAATCCACTGAGTTAAAGATCATATACTTGCTCTGACATGATTCTCCTGTACAGCTCTGCCTGCATCCAAGTAATCCAAAGTTTACTCTCGCTGGCAGGGATGGTTGCTGCGTCCAGCTCTGCTCCAAAACCCTGGAGCAGAGGCGTCCCGAGGTCCGGAGCAAACTCAGGCTTCGAGGGGGCTCAATCCTTCAACCACCAGAGTTTCAACTCTGGCAGTCCGGGAGAGCTCTACCTCTGCCTGGGTGCTCACCCCCTCCTCTTCTCCCGAGGAGCGGGCTTCCGAGCCGCCAAAACAGCTGATCAGTGCTGTTTTTGGTGATTCTACGGAGCGATGGGGCTGACAGCCTAAATGGCTGCCGGCAATGGAGCCTTGCCACCCGGAAGCCTGATTATAGATGATCTTTGAAGGCATCACAGAAAACACAGAGAATATATTAAAACTGAGTTGGAGATGCCTTTTATTATGCTATGTTTTAACTCCTCTTATTACATGAGCCTAATTTGTTGAAACTCATACAGACTAAAGACAAGTCACTTATTTCCTATACACTACCGTTTTGTGTTGAAGAAAAGATGAGTAAAGAGAACAAAACCCGAAAAGCAAGTTGATAATTACTTCAGTAGCTATACAAATAATCTGTCTAATCAGTCACATTTCCATTTTTTTTCCATCACATGCTTCCTGTACTAATATTGTTCTTGTTTGAAACTTGAGAAGATATTTTGTTGCTATGTTTGCAGGCTCTTAATTCTGAAATTGAAATGATTCATACACAGAGAGGCATTTGGATCTGATTCTATTATATGAGTTGGCAAGGGGGGATTTAAATACTTAAGTACCTTTTGGGGACTGCCAAGGAGCCAGTATGGACTATTATATTATGGTTCCACATATTTATGCTCATCTAATAAACCATTTTTATATAAAAAAATTGCCCTGATAGTGACAATTTCTGATTAATCTGCTGGCTGAATCCTAAAGTAAGTTCTAATTTTCCAGTTGTAGAGCATTGTCCCCTTAGGTCCACAATAAAAGCCTACATTTGGAATAAATGGTTTCCAGAGCATCAGAAAAACTGATCTGCTCTGCTGAATTCAGAATCTTTTCTTCTTCATTCCCAATTTTGTTCAGCAGAGTCCTCTGAACTTGTTATCACATTACAAGTCTATCATCCATATTCTCCAGGCTCCACTATAGATTGTCATCGATTTGTTCAAGCCCCTTTTCATCAGAGATCCAAAACTTGGGTTGATAAAGATTATTATAAAGCTAAAGGTCCTTTTCACTGCAGTGTATGCCTTTCATTGTGACAACTCAGTAGGTCCCATTCTATCATTCCAAGAACATAAGATAATCTATCAAGATATTTCAAAATGTAGGAAACAGGAAGCATCAAGAGATTATTATGAGAGGTTAATAGCAACAGCTAAGCTTAAAAACCTGCCTAGTTAACTGCTCTCTTATAGGTAGGCATTTTGCTGCTTTCTGCCAAATACATGCAGATATTGGGTAGAATTACTTTCTACCATTTTCTACATATAACTGTTAAATGAACTGTTGGTAATTCCCAACTGTCCTGTTTGGCCACCTAAGTCTATAGTCAATACAATTAAAATCTTGGAAAAGTCCTGGGACTTATTTCATCCATTCAGATTTACAACAGGAAAATAAAGATTAGTGGGACACAGTGCTGCTTTATTTATTTTTAGCAGCATACCATATTTTCCATCTGAGTGGAATCAAGTCTTTGTCACCCCTTCCTGTAAGAAGAAAGGAAGCAGACTTGACCCTGCTGGTTACAGATCTATTGTATTGCTGGTTCAGATCTATTGTATTGCTGAATACAATAAGCAAGCTATAATGCAAATTACATCTATTAAAAATATTGGACTGGGTCCCAAGTGAAAATATTCTTGCTAAAGAGCAATCAGCATTCAGAGGGCACTGTTCAATCATGGACCATTGTTCAGTCTTTCACTATTTAGTAAAAAGTAGTATACTATCCAAAGGCTCTCTTTTTGCAGCTTTCATGGATTTCAAATCAGCATTTTATTTGACTTGAAGTGAACCTCTTCAAGGTATTATTGTTATTGTTATTTCTGGTTAACTTTTTTCCCTGCGAATTTGGTCTCACTGGTCCTCAGAGACCTTTTTAGATCAATTCAGGTAAAAGTAGCTAATAGCAAAATTCACTTATTAGGTCTGTCTTTGGAGACCCTTTATCTATTATGGTCTGGAAAGGCCAGGAGTCATCCTAAGCAATATGTCTGTGATATTGATTTACAAACTAGTCTAAGCCTACATTCCAGTGTCTCTGGACTTTTTTAAAAAATGGCATTTTTTTTTCTATTCGAGTTTTGAATTTTGGTGCACCTTCAATATGCTCGGGTTAGACACAGCATCTTTTGCAGACCTGTGGGGATATAATAAAAACAGTCAGAAAACAGTCAGAAAAAACATTGGTTGCTCTCTGTACAGGAAATCCCAGATAGCATCCATCTATCCTATTATGGAAAAATATCTATATACATATTGTTTTTACAAGTTAACTGAGGTGCTAATGGATAATAGTGCTTGTATGTGAACACTTTGTATGCTTCCAATGGCTGCACTTTTCCCATTCCATCAAACATTGCTGCACTAATGCTTTGAAAATTAAATGTGCCAAACCAGGAAAAATGAAGTAGTTTAGAGTATATTAGTCCATCCTTCCTGTCACATAAGCCTTTTTAAAGCTGACATTTTTCAGCTATAACAAATTATTCTTATATTGTTCATAAAAGAGTATGAAACAGTGTCATTCTCGTCTTGCAGTGTGTCCATTGAAATTTATATAAAAAACAATCAATTTGAAGCAAAGGCATGTTTTTATTTCTTTCCCTGGCTTGTCTTGAAAAAAGAGATGGAGAGGTTCTTCAGTATTAGGAATAAACTGATTACTCTCACAATCCAGAGCTTAAAAGATAGAAATAATTCCAACAAGATCGTTTAAAGCAGGGGTCCCCAAACTATGGTTTGCGGCCCATTGCCAGACCGTGGCCTACTGGCCACTGGGCCACAGGACAGGCTGGCCAGTGCACTCATGTGTGTGCGCACACTCACGCCCACTTGCACTAGAGCCTGCACTCATTTGTGCATGGGCACGGGGCTAGTAGCAGCAGTGGCTAGCACCTGTGTGCATGTGCAAATGAGGCCGCTAGCACATGCGGGTTGTGCAGCCTGTTTGCTCACATGTGCAGCACTAGCAGAGACAGTGGCTAGCGGTTGCATCCATGTGCAAATGGAGCCGCTAGCCCCATGTGGGTTGTGCAGCCCATTCAGGAGCGTGTGGGCCTGTTCGCGTGCATCCATGCTGCACACTCAAATTTCACAGCTGCCTTTTTCTCCAGGCTGCCTGCATTAAAAGATTGGTGACCTCTGATCTAAAGCACCATATTTGAAAGCAGATGGTTTCTCATAAGCTGGAATAGCTGAAGGAAAAGATGATACTTGGCAAGATTCATGTTTTATTCTCTTACTAAAAAGATCCTAAGACACAGAAAAAGATTATTCAGTAGTATGCCATGATCATGGGGATATTAGTTGCCATTGAGAGGCTCAGACAAATATCAGGGTTTTTTTATTTATTTATTTATTATTATTATTATTGTTGTTGTTGTTGTTGTTGTTGTTGTTGTTATTATTATTATTATTATTATTATTATTATTATTATTATTATTATT
>JAKJMR010000980.1:496221-530239 GCA_024449315.1 Daboia siamensis | reverse complement strand
TATTATTATTATTATTATTATTATTATTATTATTATTATTATTATTACAGTCACTCAGATGTTTAGGCTGGGTTTGGCATTTTCATCTAATTGTTGAGTCCTTCCCAAGGACCCAGATAGGCAGATGTTGTTTTATGATGTTAAGAGTATCATCACAGGATATAAACTGTTCCAAGTAAAGCAGCCTTTTGCAATTCACTGATGGTGATTTTGTTAATGTCGGTAGTGTTCAAGTGGTGCTCCAGACATTGTGGAATTGCATTCAAGGTATTTATTATTATATAAAATCATAGTTGCCAGGTTTTTTTGGTATTGAATTTTAATATACATTGAGTCCTTCCCAAGAACATGGGATGTCAGAATTGTAGGCGTAGCATATGTGCAGATCCAAGCATTGTGGCTTTTTGTAATTGGCAGATGAAAATTTTGCCAATATGCAAATTTTCTAAGTAGCATTTAAGATTTTTTAGTATGACACCCACTGTGCAAATAACCACTGGATCACCATGGCCAGTTTATGCCATAATCTTTCAGTTTTGATTTTCAGATCTTGTCCTTAATATCTTCTCCAATTATTTATCTTCTATTTTGCTATCTCATGGTATTACCACATTAATTATCCACACTTATTTCTTTTCAACTACAGTTAAAATCTGTTATGCTATGAGTCAAGACTTTATCAGATTTTATTTGGAAATCTGCAATTACACATTTTTATTACTTTTTCAATGTTTTATCAATTATTCACTACTGGCACATGACAAATTTTGTGGAGGTTCCAGTGAATCATTTTGATGACTATGTTATGTTGTTTATTATCAGTCTGTGCAATCTTGTATGATCTATTTTTTCTTGTGCCTTTTTGCACAATCTGCACTTCAATTATTCTTTTTTTCAATTCTGGCCTTGATTGTATTAGTTCAAATAGCTTGTTCTTGAGCAGCCAAAACCAAGCCTTCACTTTCCATTTTTAATGTTCCATTTGTAAGCTATTGCCAGATTGCATCTTTATCCATTTTCCCTTGATCTTGTATAAATTAACCATATAGTGCCTTTCCTTGCCAGCATTCTGTTCTTGTTTTTATTATATTATTTCAATACTCATGTTTTCTTTCCTGCACATTCACTAAATTCCAATTTTCAAAATGCATCAATGCTTATTCTTGGCTGTCTTTTATATAATCAGCTAATGCGTGTTTTTCTTCTTCAAGCTTGTTATGACTTAAAGTAAACTTCTGCCTCTATTTCTGCCTTCTTGGAACTATTGAAAGGATTGTGTTATAGACTGTGTTGTAGCAATGTGGCATATGCAGTACAATGCAGTGAGCCATGTGCAGATCTGTACATTGGGGAAACAAAACAACAACTTCATAAGTGTATGGCACAACATAGGAGAACAAACCCATCAGGACAAATGCCAGCAGTCCATCTGCACTTAAAAGACAAAGGCCACACTTTCTAAGAAAAAGCAAAGTACACATTTTGGACAGAGAGGACCCCTGGTTTGAAAGTGGGGTCAAAGAGGTCATCTATGTCAAAACTGAATAGCCATCTCTCAACAGAGGAGGTGGGGATACGACATCATCTATTTCCAATTTACAACATAATCCTTTCAACAGTTCCAAGAAGGCTCCACACCCATTTGCACTACTCAGATGACCCTAAAGATACAGATAAGCCTCCAGGTAACATTAACAACTTGCTAAAAGAATGCAAATGAACAGCTGTCTGCAGGAGTATAAATCTTTCCATTCCCCACCATCCAGTCAGAGCTGAAGAAACTTCTTGGAAGGAAGAAGAAAGAAACTTCTTCAAAGGAAAACAAGCAAGTCCAGTTGCCTAGAGAAAAAGTAACCTTGGGGCATAGATGTAATGCACACTGAAAAGTCATTAGCTTTCTTGTTTCTTAGTCCAACCTGTCCAATTCTGCTTATGTCTAGTTAATAATTCCAGCAGTGTATCATATCACAGGTATGGCCCAGGTATTGATGGCTGTTTTCATCATTTAATTTTGCCTTTAATACTTCACTCACTCTTTGGATATATTCTTTTCTAATCACATTTTTTAACTTGTCCATGCTTGATATTATTCAACTGTAAAATGATCAATACTTAATAGGTTCCTCCTGATTGTTCCTGATGGTTTGACCACTCTCCATTACTATTTATGATCTTACTGCATCTTATTTCTACTGTGCCAAATTTTTATGCTAAATTCCACATTCTAGAATTCATTTCTGTGCTAAAGGCTCCATTTTCCAAGAGAAAATTATTACAGTATTTGTCAATGACTGGATTTCAATTTCTGATTTTCCATAAAGCTTCAGATCATCCACATAAGGTAAAGGTGAGATTTTGGTACATTTTTTGCTGTTTGATTACCAAGATTTGTTTTCTTCAAAATCACAAAATTGGGATCAGAGTAATCACAAATGATAAGGGTAATAATAATCTTGCATTACTATGCAATATGCCTCTAATTTTTATTTATGGCCTGATAACTAGATTGCAGGATATTTATTTTAATGTTTACTATTAGATAAAAATGACTTTGAACAAAATCCAACTGTTGGTTACTTCAGAATATTTAAGAAGCATATTATTTGCATATAAAAGAATCCAAATTTAAATCTTGACATTTGTATTTCACGTTTTAGGTACAAAATGATTGAAAACTTGTGTAAGACCTTATAGTGCTATAACCAACCAATGAAAACAACAAATCCAATTGAGGAAAACTTTTCTGTGCTACTAATGATACTGCTAGTGGAATCTTGTCCCTACTTTATTACAGTCTTTAAAATAAAAATAAAAATAAAAACAAAAATAAAATAATAATAAAATAAAATAAAATATAAAACAAAACAAAATAAAATAAAAATAAAAGTTTCCTGGTGAGTTGTCCATTCAGCAGTGGGGACATGATTGTCTACAATATATTTCACAGACCCTGTTCTGGTCTACAGGCCTTAGATTTCCTTGTGAACAGAAAGGT
The DNA here is from genome assembly GCA_024449315.1 of Daboia siamensis. NCBI lineage: Eukaryota > Metazoa > Chordata > Lepidosauria > Squamata > Viperidae > Daboia > Daboia siamensis. The sequence continues at coordinate 527,244 of JAKJMR010000980.1, read as the reverse complement.
GGTCTGTATGGTTCCTCTGTCCCAAAAAGCAGCTTGTCATCTTAAACCAGGCTGCTAGATGACAACTGCTTATCCCCACAGTGCAGGCCTGAGTGTGGGCACGTATCCATGCTCAGTCAGATTAACATCTCACAGTGCTCCAGATGTCATTTATGACATTCTATTTGTGTGAGAGAAATTAAGGCATTCAACAGAACTGGGTGCCAGATAGACACCACTTGTAAGTCACATATTGGCAGTTACTTGGTAGCCCTCCTGCTCGCTAGCAGTGAGATATCATAGTTCCATTCTCACCTGCCTTTCCCAACATGCAAAATCACCCAGTATTTTACTCTGCCTCATACACAAGCCATTTTTTATGAATTAGTAGTAGAAAAAGTTGTACTAACTGATTTCTCACTTTCATTACAATAAGATTTGGTCTCATTTGTGATTCCATTCACTTTTTTCATTCATTTATTCATTTTATTTAAATATCTTCTAAGAGGGGTTGTGTTTGTGTGGTACATTTCTCTTTTTATGCAGAAAAAAGAAGGCAATAACTAACCAACAGAAAGAAAACATGAAACCAGCATACAAAATGTTGATACAGTATTGTCACCATCATCTACTTATGACTTTTATTTATTTATTTATTTTATTTATTTATTTATTTATTTTATTACATTTATATACCGCCCTTTCCCGAAGGACTCAGGGCGGTTTACAGGGTAATTAAAAACACAAATATAAAAGTTAAAAACAAATTAAAATAAATTATAATAATCCCTGTATTAATTAAAAAAACCCAATTGGACTAAATTAAAATTAAATAGACTTTGCCTATAAAAGAAAAGAAAACCAGGATAATTTCACCACTTCACATAATCAACTGTCCAAATCGTCCTGTAATAATTGATGGCATAAATTAAGGTTCTAAACATAAACATAGTCTCTCTAATTTGCAGCTATATTTAATTTCTAAAGGATTATATTACATTTCCTTGTTTAACTATTCTCAGCGATGACTGTTAAATGTTGGGGGACAATATGTTCTAAGCCTCTTCTGAACACAGCAGATGTTTTTTTATCTATGTCCATTTTATAATTCAAAATAGGTTGATTCCATACTATTTTATCTAAACAAAACTACATAAAAGAAAGAATAAAGTGTGAACTGACATTTGGTGCTAAAAAAGAACAGTAATTTAGATTTTGCTGCACTAGCCTGTTTATAAGATAAATGGTTACTTTGCGTAAATGAAATAATAAACAATAAACGCTCTTCTCTAATTATCTCCAGAGAGTCCAGGGCTCATATTCATTACTTTCATTATGTTGAGATCATATTGTAACAAGAAATAGTATGTTACTTCTTAAGTTTTCTAGGCAAATGCTGCACAAAGTGGTTCCTTATGAAGTGGTTTTATGTGCCAAAGGATTACATGAGACATGTTGATGTTAGTTATAATTCTGCAAGTATATATAGAAGCTGCAGATGCAGACCTTGACCCCACATTTCAGATTTCCAAGAGTTTCATAAAGTCATACACAATGCACAGGAAAGCTCAATAGCTCAACAACTATGAAGCAGCATGCAAAGTCACTTTACACTACCATACATAAACTAAATTCATCAAAGAAGAAAGTTTACATGCACTCACTAATAATTCCAGCCCCCATTAACTTCACCCCTTAATTTACTTATCTATGTGCAAATGTTCTTGCACAGACTGATCTTTGTAGGAACAGGATGAAAGAATAACTTTGAAGTGCACATAGTTCAGATGGTAGTGTTGACTTAACGGCAGTAATATGGAAGTAGGGCCAACAGATGTCATAAGATATAGGCCATACCAACAATCAGAGTTCTACTGCCAGTATTTATTGTATACATTATGGCACCAACTGAATGGAGATACTTTGAGCTCATTAATCAGCAACTCTGAAGGAAAAACATCAGCCCAATAAAAAGAAAAGTATTTCCTCTTCAAAACATAGTCACATACAAAAGTAAAGAGCTAAATATGCCCTATAAGAAGAAGTAAAATATTCAGAATTAGGAAGATTTAACTTAGGAAAAAATGCTTGAGTGCAGAGAAATGCTGAGAGCCTCATTTTCTAGCAACACATGTGCAATCTAAAATTGCTTGTACAGCTTTATAAAATAAATAGAAAGAAAAGTACAATTTCCATTGTAAAGGTGTTTGTCTTATTTTTAAAAATTCTATGCCATTTTTCAAAACAAAGTTATGAATGATTTATGCTTGATATTAAGAAATTAGAATAGCAGTAGTAGAAGACAGAGTCTGCTGATTCTCTCATATTTCTAAACATGGGCTTTGGCTTATTTTTAATAGATAAACAGAATGATAATAATTTTGGCATTTATACAACATGGCTAGTTATTGTAATGAATGCTTCACTATATTAATCATTATTTTTCATTTTTTATGTTCTACAATCAAGGGAGGTGGATTGGCTGGATGATTGGGTCATTTTCTAAGCATGGTTAGTCCTGATGGAATGCCAGTCTTTAAAATTATATTCAGCAAATATACTAACATATACATTTTGCAGTAATTTAAATAAAGTAACTTAATCATGCCCAAAGTATATAACTTTTCACAGCAGGAATCCATTTACCTTACATTTCATTTTGTAATGTTTTTGTTATGCTGTGTTGTTTTTATTTGCCTTGTCTTCATTTGTTCTTCTGTCTCAGAAATAAAAGTTTCTTTCATCATAAGTATGTTGGTAAAAAAATGTCTTTTCACTCTGAAAATGTCAAGCTATTCTTTAATTATTGACTGAAATCTCATAACTTTTGTGCCATGAGGCATGAAACTCATCCTATTTGAAGAACAGCTCCTTCAACATAAAGACGCTAAATATTTATTTCAATGGCAAAGTTCTGGAAAGGTTTGACTACTTAGACTGAGTGCTACATCCAGCTTTTTCAGCTTCTGTTGATTAGATTAACAATTTTAACATTCCATTTTCAGAAGAAGGCAATAGCAATCATTTCCCTATTGCTGCCAAGAAAACTACACAGAGGTGTCAGGATGTCATCAAGAGTCAAGCTCTCCTCCTAGGAGACTGTACATTTTTTTTATCAGACTTAACAGATTGGTTATTACTGCCTACATTGTTCATGCACCACAAGAGAATATACTTCCATATATCTCCATTTAATTAAGTCATTAGCCATCTGGAATAATCCAGCATTAAGAGACTATTTTCCAGTTCTTGCCCACTAAATGGGTATAGCCAAAATTACTCTGGATTTCTCTCTTTAGGAACAGCAAGTAACATTATATAAAATAATATTGAAATTATCTGATAAGAAAGTAGAGACAATATTAATCAAAGAGATCTTAAAGGGAAAAATGAACTGAAATACATCTTTTGAAAAAAAAATTGGCACGTGGCAGGGAAAAGGAGAATCTATTCAAGACAACATTTTCTCTCACAAGGATAATTTGAACTATAGTAAGTGCCTATAAAATAATTTCTAAATGAAATGCACATAAAAGTATCAGTGAGTTTTGTATTCTGACTTTTATTTTAAAAGTCTTAGAAGTTTAGAAGAATGACTTTTGCTGAATAATTATAAAAGTCACCTTCTTGCACAAATAGCTGTTCTCACTTCATAGACAAAAAAAAGAGGAAAGCAAGGCAAGCAGATTGTCATTTATTTTGTCAATGGCAGCATTAATAATCTATTTAGCTGAGAGCCATCATGCTTACTTTACAACTTTTTTTTCCCTTCTTCTCCTACATCACTGTTTTTCAAACTTGGCAATTTTAAGATATGTGGACTTCAAGTCCTATAATTACCTAGCTCGATGCTTTTGGCTGGGTTATTCTGAGAGTTGAAGGCCACAAGTCTTAAAAATGCCAAGTTTGAAAAAAAAAAAACACACCACTCTTCTACATGAACCTTTTCTCTAAAACCAATGATAGGTAACCTATGCTTTTAAATCCCTTGTTGGTAGGCCCTGACATGCTCTGACTGGCAATACCAGAAATTTGACATTTCCCATCTTTTTGAAGAAGGAAACACATGAAAACTATTTGGTGAACACTGAAATCAGCTTAGCATAGTTCTTTTAAAAAATAGGAAAAAAGAAGGGGGGGGGGGGGGGGGGGGGGAGGAAAAAAAGAGAAATCATCCCAGCTATGTCCACTTGTGTAATGCAACTCAGTTTACTGCCATCCTCAAGCTATTCAAAGACACCAAAGGTAGTTTTCATGTTGACATCTTCCATTGCCTGTATCAGTTTCTCTGGGTCCTTTTTTGCACCAACATCCTTCTGGGGTTGTGAGATCATTCAGCTTATCATTTTCTTATGTTCCTCCTTCTAATTTGAACCGCTCTTTCCTGTCCCATCTTCTGTGACATCTCTGAAAAGTTCTGTCTCTTTCTCACATGACAGTCCTTCAAGTATTTAACCTTTAGGTACAAGACAATTTTCATGTCTCTGACATAAGGGAGGCTAAAAACAACCAATGGCATTTTCTCTTCCAGGTCCCCTATCAGTAGCATCTGTGAAGGAGAGGAAGTCAAACAGGCAAGAAATGTGGCATTGTGTCCAATCCTGTAAGTATCATATGTACACTATGGCCATTTCTTCCCTGTACCTTTCTCTGGTCAGATTCTACTCTGAGTAGAATCCAGGCAAGCTGTTGAGGTACAAAAGTAAAAAATAATTGTTACTTCTTGACACTATATGATGCACTTACATTTTTTTTAATTTTGAAATTTTATAACATTTCCAGGCTCATGCTCAACTTGTAATTCATCAAGTTGCTCATATTGTTTTTATTTGTGCTGTGCTCAATATGGTCTCACTGTCTTTTAATTCTTCCCTCTTAAATGAACGACTAGTGTTTGTCTTGTTGAGATTCATCTTCTTGGGTTTTGTCAAGACCTCTTCTAAATCCTGATGAGCCTTAATGTTTTTGCCCACAAACCTGACAATATTTTCTAGTGCCTCATTCAAGTCACTTATAATTACGTTGAACAGTGCAGGGCTTAGAATGAAGTTTTGGGTGTATTTTAACACTTTTTCCCAGCTTGTCATGATACCCTTAAAAGAGCCAGTTTGGTCTAGTGCCTAAGGCAGCAGGCTAGAAAGTGGAGACACTGTGTGTTCTAGTCCCACCTTAGACATAAAAGTTACTGAGTGACCTTGGATCAGTCACTCTCTCTCTCAGCCCAACTCACCTCACAGGGTTGTTGTGGGGAAAATAAGAGGAGGAAGTAGTATTAGATATGTTTGCCACCTTGAGTTATTTGTAAAAGTAATAAAGGCAGGTTATAAATAAATAAACAACTAAATAACATATACATTGGTTATGATTGCTGAACCATTGTATTTCTCTAACACTAACACATTGCACTGCAGATTTTACCATTTTCTCTACTCATACCTAATAGAAGACTTTATTGAACAGATATAGATTTATGGTACTATTATGGATCAGCCACACTGTCACTAAGCAGGCCAGGAAGTGACATCTGTGAATTTTTCAGAGGAACTTTTAGCTTTGCATGTGATTCTTCCGTATCATCAAACTTAACTTTGTGGGATTGTAGTGTTGCTCCTTTAAAAAACATTTTTTCTCAAGAAAGATGTGACAACAAGATTTTATTCCAAGCCCTCACAGAGCTTTTCAACTGAGGAGTAAAGAAAATAACATTCAATTTATTTCTTCAGAGAGATATGCAAATTAATTAGATAATACTTCAAAATTGCTTTGAAGATGTAAAGAATCATAATAATACTTAGCCAGCATGGCAGTTGTTCAGCTTCTATCTCCTTCAGTGGAGACAGTTAGTACATCTAAGCATTTCAATTTTTTTTATTTAAATAATTAAAATTACAGGACTATTTTGACCCTCAAAAACAAGTTGCCCAGGTAATGAGAAAATAGTTTCAGTCTGATCTTCCCTAATCAGAATGATTCATATACCTCTATTTAGCACTTGGCAATAAAAATGATTAATAGTTGTACGTGATTTGAGTCAGAATGAAGCTACATGGGTCAATTTTATCTGAGACATTATTTCTATCAGTACAAACATATGGTGAAAACAGGGTTTTGCAATATCCACTTAGAACAAGAGGAAAAGGTATATTCAAACGACATGCCAATTTACTTAACATTTCAAAATTCCTCGCCTTTTTGCAAGCCATCCTGTTAATTAATTAACAGGAAATTAATGCAGGATTGGCAAAGTATTAGCTCTTAAGTATGCCACTTATTAGCAATTGAACAGAGCTGGGGTCCAAAATATTAGTTATTGGATCCCTCAGATCCAAGTGAGAACATCTAATTTAAATCAGAATAATTCTCTTTTCTTTCTTTGTTCCCATATTAAACTCCAAATATATTTCACATGGAAAATGACATATAATTTTAAGTATATTCAACTGAATTATTTATTTTAGGACCAAAACTGGTCTGACACCTGCTTTCTTGGAAGAAGAATCTCTCCTCACCATAAACTTTTCTCCTCCTTGTAAATATAAAGATGTTTTGTTCTCCTGAAAGAATATTGCCCAACCTCAGGGTTTTGGTTTTCTTTCATTTGGTTATTCAAAACACACACACACACACACACACACACATTTTCTTAAGGCTCCTCAAGGCATAATGAAAAAATACTTTTTTTTTGTTAAACAAGCTGATGTTTATCCATCTTCAGGCAGTACAACTTTATCCTCACAAGCCCAAAGTGTCATGTTGCTAATTGACCTGAGTGACAAAGGAGTTACTTCTAACCTGATGTCCTTCTTGTTGAAAATAAGAAGAAAATTGTGTGGTAAATTAATCAGATTTCATATTGTTCAAAATCAATATATGAAATAAAATGTTTTTATTTGGAATGCTGTGCTCTCCAGTTTTATAATGCAGTTCATTTTTTTAAAAAAAGATAAAAGGTATGTAAGAGAAAATTCTAGTGCTTATAATCATTAATCCATAAAATGCGTCACATTAAGGAAAACAGTTTGTAAAAACTGTCCAGAGCAGATTTGTGACTAAAAATTCACGTTTGCACAGAGTTATACCAAAAATATACTTTTTAAGACAAATCCCTAACATTAAATTAAGTTAATCTGATGATTTACAAACATGAGAAACTGAGACAAACTTACATAGTACAACGAACAACCAGTATGTCCCACTGTATTCTCTTCCCAACAAAACTTGAAGGGCCCCAGGCTATAAAATTTTGAAGAAGGAAATATCATTTGCCTTTGTTTTCTCCTGTTTTAGTTGTATTTTCAGTCAGGTACTGCCTCTCAGACTTTCAGTTGTCCTAGAGCAGATCTTGTCTGAATAAATTTGATAAATTTGATAAATCATGTGGGGGGAAAAAATCCCGAAGAAATATATTCACAAAAAAGTTTATGCAATTTGATTGTTAGCTGAACCCATAGCTTCACAATGATTCACTGGAATTGCCGATCAATAACTTTAAATACATGATTCCCCAGGTAGTGGAATTATCTTCATTTTTTTCATGCAAAAGTACACAATTCCCTCTAAAGGAAGAAAGAAGTTCTTTTTATTATAGCATAATAATAGGATTTATTTGTACTGGAGTCTGTAATATCTTGCTTGAAGAATTATTTTTATTCTTCTGGAACAGGTTTTATGCATTGTGGCTTAATATTCTAATGACTGGCAGGTGACATTGTCCTTGCTATGAAGGGTTTAAGAAAAATGAATGGACATATCCCAAAAGTCAATAACGAAACCTCTGTCATTAAGTCCAAATGTATGTCCATCAGCTAAAGCTTTTAAACTACAGTATTAATGTCAAAATATGAATGCAAATATTTTTTCATTTAGAAACTTTTACGGTGCTATACTAAATTCAGCTTTCTTTTAAAAGAATAAATTTACAGATGATTTGACTTGAAGTATAATTGGAAGTGTAAATAGAAAATTAATTGTACACACCTTCAATTAAGAGATTGCTTCTTCATATGAATAAAGGGTGTTAATTATGATTTTGACTTGATTAAAGAAGTCTTAGTTGACTGATCATGTGCATTTCATTTGATTAATTGGTTAAGTAATTATTTATATTTGCAGAAAGTTACATAGAAATGACACAATAATTCTGAAGCAAAGTAACCATATAAGAATAATGCTCCTAAGAAGATAAAGTTTTGCAAACAACTGCATTAATAAAATAAGCCTTTCTTTAAAAAAGAATTTGAGCCTATTTATCACAGCACTTGTTCAATTGATCAAAAGGATTTCTTTCAAATCTGTTGATATTATTAATTGTTCAATATTACTTCCCAAACATTTGTAATATGCAATGTCCCTTGGATGAAACTTAACTACTATTGAGGCATTTACTCAGAGTGGCAATTTGGGCAATTTAATGTGATGTGAACTTAAAAAAATAAATATAAAATATAAAAAAAATCCCCAATAAAATAGCAATTTGTCTTCACCTGGCTTCTGCTATTGTTGTTGTTGTTAGTTGTGAAGTCGTGTCTGATCCATTGCGACCCTATGGACAACGTTCCTCCAGGCCTTCCTGTCCTCTACCATCTTCTGGAGTCCATTTAAGCTCACGCCTACTGCTTCAGTGACTCCATCCAGCCACCTCACTCTCTGTTGTCCCCTTCTTCTATTGCCCTCAATCTTTCCCAGCATTAGGCTCTTCTCCAGTGAGTCCTTTCTTCTCAGTAGGTGGCCAAAGTATTTGAGTTTTAGCTTCAGGATCTGGCCTTCTAAAGAGCAGTCAGGGTTGATCTCCTCTAGGACTGACTGGTTTGATCGCCTTGCAGTCCAAGGGACTCGCAGGAGTCTTCTCCAGCACCATAGTTCAAAGGCTTCAATTCTTTGGCGCTCAGCCTTTCTTATGGTCCAGCTTTCACTGCCATACATTGCAACTGGGAAGACCATAGCCTTGACTATACGCACTTTTGTTGACAGGGTGATGTCTCTGCTTTTTAGTGTGCTGTCTAGATTTGCCATGGCTTTCCTCCCAAGGAGCAAGCATCTTTTAATTTCTTGGCTACAGTCCCCATCTGCAGTGATCTTGGAGCCCAGGAAAATAAAATCTGTCACTACCTCCATTTCTTCCCCATCTATTTGCCAGGAATTGAGAGGGCCAGATGCCATGATCTTGGTTTTCTTAATGTTTAGTTTCAACCCAAGTTTTGCACTCGGCTTCTGCTATAGGTTCCTGCAAATCAAAGTCATCTAATCTGATAATGGCAGCACTACACATGTGACACCTGTGTGGTGAAAAGTAGTTCCTACTACAACCAACATATCAACCATTTCTTCTGATTTCATGAAAAAGCTAAGAATGTTCACACATTCTGACTATGCCGAATATTTTACTAACATCATATGTTTACAAAAAATTATCTTTACAGTGGTCCTTGGTTTGATGCATTCATTCCATCTTCTTTGCTTATGGATAAGGAAAAAAAATGAACTTTGCATTGCTACCCACCATAATTTCCCATTGCTTGTAAACACAAAGAACAGATTTTTCATAAAGTCATAGTTCATTAATGAACAGAGATCAAATTTAATCCTATTTAATGTTGCCATATTTTGCACAATTAAATGACAGTGTGCCAGCTTATCATACCCTACAGTGCCTAGAATTAAACTGAGCTGAAATAAGAAGTGAAGGATATTGGAGAAAAGAAGAACATGCAAAAAACAAAACAAAACAAAATTATTGCAAGGAAAAGAAAAATCAAGTAATAACTAAGCTATTTCCATATGCTATCCATTTACTTTTTCTGAGTTTCTTAAGAAATGAATATGCAATTTTTTGGGCCTTTTAGGGATTTGTTAGGGGCAAAGTGAGTGATGCCAAAAAATTAAGTTTGATTCAATTATATATCAATGTAAATTAATGTATTTAATAGGACAGTGCACATCTTCAAATAAATACAAAAGAATATTTATAGGACATAGAAATATTATCAAAGCATTTGATGCATTTCTTAATCATTTTTCTTAAATTATATGACAACTTCTGCCCGCTCCCTACTGCCCACCAAAAAAGATGTAGACATTTTCATACAGAGCAATATTTATGCCAATTTGTACTCTGAAGTACTGTATTCTCTTTGATCCAAAGTGTTTGGCAGCCTTAACAGTTTATATGATTATTTTCTATGGATTTAATGATTGTTCTTTTCTGTGGCATTACGCATTATAAAGCTGCCTCATGTTTTAAAAATCAATACTCATTGACAGTAGAAAAGAGGGGAAAGTTGGCATTTAACCTTGGCATCTTCCTTATATGCAATGCAGATATGTTATATTATACCCAAGAGCAGATCAATGGGTTTCTCTTTTCTTTTTTCTTTTTAAAGAAGTAGATTCCTTTGTGGATTACAGATAGTAATTTTTTTAAAAAAAGGTTCTAAGGAAAGAGTCCAATCAAGCCTTCAAACATTGAAATCTTTCTCTCCAGAATATATAGTTGGGATATGATGGTAAAATACAAATTGGGAAAATTGTGTTTCCTAAAAAACTTATGAGATATGAAAAAAGATGTAACCATTTAAATATAGCTTTTTGAAAAAATTGTGACAAGAATGGCATTAATGTCAAACTATATGGAATGGTTTCTATGTCAAACTATCTGCAGTGGTATCATTTATTATGGACAAAACTGCAAAATACATGAAAATTAAAGGGGCCACAAAGCCAATGATAATCTCAAATATTTTTCACATGAAGGATGTTGCTTTGCCACAGCAACATTAAGGATTAAATTAATCCTTTTAATGAAAAGATACACAACACAAGAGTAAGAGATAAAAGTTATTTGGGCAACTTGAGATATCTATACATATTAACTAGAGTGTAGAAGAGACAGGGGGAGAGGGAGAGAGAAATACATATCTACTATTTTGTCACTAGATCCTTGGATCAGCTGGCACATTTGCAATGTGTGAAGGGTATATCCTGGATTCTATAGATAGCATGGGTATGGTTTTATCAGAATCAAGTCAAGCAAATTGAGGACCAAAAACAATATCCATGGACAGAAATCCCTAGATCCTAGAAGTGTGGCTATACTGTGTAAGATAAATACAAACTATGCAAAGGTTTTGGTGTGAAGGTCTCCTTTTTTATAATTCTTTGGGCTCAGAGGTTTAACTGTTTTGATTATTCTGAAAGACAGATGATAAGTCTGAGTCTTCAGGACTGTGTGATTTACCTTTTTACATGCGTAACTTATAATTAGACAATTGCAAGTAATAATTTTGTTCTCTTATTCCTTCCTGCCCTGATATATACTAATCTGAACAAGCAACTCAGAGAACAGAAGGATTATAAAATACTTTCATAGTAATCCATGTACCTCCATATAGTTTATCCACAAAATAAAGTGTCCCCAAAAAGAACAGTTGAACTGTAAGTAAGATCATTATGTACCTATATGTACACTATGTACCTAATAGCTGTTGATCACATCTAACGGACTTCTACATTTGATGTGCTCACTGGAGATCTAGATTAGAGTCTTGGTGGAGCAGTGGGCTAATGCCTCCTTAAGTAACACCAGCTGCCTGCAATTAGTGCAGGTTCGCATCCCAGCAGGCTCAAGGTTGACTCAGCCTTCCATCCTTCTGAGGTATGTAAAATGAGGACCCAGATTGTTGGGGGCAATAAGCTGACTTTGTAATAATGCCATTTGGGGGGGGCGAAAGCCCTAATAAGCAGGTATATACATAGAATGAAGGCTACTGATAAGCACATTGATTTGTGCTTAGATTGTAAGCTGCCCTGAGTCTTCGGAGAAGGGCGGAATATAAATGAGATTAAAATAAAATAAAAAAATAAAAATTATATGCAGACTGAGATCTGAATGATTCAACAGAAAGCATTTCTCCATGCATTCACTTGGAGATGACTCCAATTTTGTAGCATCTATTTAACATATTATTTATTTATCTATGTGTTTGATTGTTTTCTGGGGTTTATATGTCATACTAATCTTACAGGATGCTGATAAGCCTACATTATTTTCTTACATTAATTAGTCTAAAATAATAAAACAATATGACAAAGTGACAAAATAACAGAACCACAACAGAGAAACAGTAGCAAAAAATTATACTCACAAAAATAATAAGATTATCAGAGAAACCATCCAACCATACCACTTACAGACCTCAGAATGTTAATTCTGATTTATATATACAATATATTCACTTGCAGCTTTTATCAGTAACTGGATATAATTCTAATAATAAGGAAGAAGCTAATTATTTTGTTTGTACTAATGCTATGTTAAATTGCTAAGTTGCTACTAGCTTGGGCAGATAGGGTACGGTGGGGGGTTGGGGAAATCATCCAGTCATGCATTTTCCTTTCTTTAAATAAAATGATAAGGAACTGATATTGCCACTGAGGTTTATATTAATGTCTCAGTGAAGAATCTAAGCTCATTTTCCATGGTTCATAATGGTTCATAATTATCAGCTATCTCCTTCCTAATTGGTTTGCACTGTAACTACAAAATGGAATTCCAAATCATTAACCTTCAATGTTTTTCAAGAAGGATGTATTTTTTAAAAATATCTGTTTGGAAAGGCAGAATTACTCCAATGAATTACCTGGACTTGTTCCCAAGGATTGCGGGGCTACCTTTTAATAGAAATGGCATTTAATGTACTTAGCATCAGATGAGCTTGACCCTAACCAATAAGTGAAAAATTGCATTTTATGAGTTCAAGAAGTGAAGTAATCTTGGCAGCTGCTCACTCAAAATCATCCATCACCAGAGGGACAAAAAATAGAGTTTCTCACACATCACATGCCTACTGTTAAAATTTGAGGAAAAAATAATCTTTTTTTACTTGGGTTCTGTTACACTTACATATTCTGTCAGTTACTGGCAGAGAAACATGTCTGCATCAATCTCAAAAGAAATGGTAGGCTTTGGTGTTTTAGTTTCACTATACATACTTAGTCCATGTAAGCAACATGATCATCAGAAAAATGTGAATTTCAAGGGTTTCCCAGGCAGAGTCAAACAAGTCAAGATGGAGGCTAGAACCATTATGTGCACATGAAAAAAATCCCTTCATTTGTGTTGTTGCTATCTTGTCTTTTTTGAAATACCCACACAACTGGGTAGAATTCTTAAATAATTTGTACCTGAAAAACTTTCTCAAAATCTCTGCTTCAGTAGCTTTCCATTTATAAGAGAGAGAAATGTGTTTCCTGCAGGAAGTGAAGAGGAGTAATTATTTAAAATTATTACCGAAAAGTATTTATTTATTTATTTATTTATTTATTTATTTATTTATTTATTTATTTATTTATTTATTGAAAGAAGAACTGATGGTAGGTGGACCAAGGCAGTCATAGAATGAATCCCACTTGATAAAAATCATCCAGAAAAGAGACCTAAAACAAGATGGATCATTGACATCAGAAAGTATTGTAGGCCCAGTTGGCAAAAGAAAGCTCAGGACCGTGTTAGTTAGAAACATGCAGAAGAGGCCTTCATCCTGCAGTGGATAGACAATGGCTAAAATGATGTTGTTGTTGATGATTATTATGATGATGATGATATTTACAAATGTGTTACTAGTGTTGGTGACCACAGTGCTATCATGGTTGCAACAGACATTTTAAATTTTACACTGATTTTGATTCTGTTGAATTTTGCAAGTGTGGGAGGAAGACTGACATACAAAACAGTATCATCACCATCACATAGCAGTTACTCCTTTTTTATTCAGAACACAGCACAAATATAACAACAGTCTGCTTTTAAATTCTTGGCAACCTAAATTCTTCTGCACCTATTTGAAGTCTGTATATGTGAACTCATGTGAGGGTTTCTCCTACCCTTGCCCCCATCATTCCTGCATCTTTTCCCCCCTGAAGAATGGTCTTTCTATGATATTATAACCAAGGTGTTAATCCTAACTTGATCATACTTTGCCCCTTTTTACTTCAGAATCCATTGAATTTTCTGAATAGATTGTAATAAGATTTTGTCTGAAGTTCAGTACACAAATAGATGGTTGCCAGAAGATTTGAAAAAGGCCTTGGGGGGGGAGGGTGTCTTCCTATAGATCCCCTCCAAGAAAGGGGGTCACCAGATTGACCCATTCGTTCTCCACAAAAGAGACTTGAGCTTTGTAGAGCGACAGCAAAAATAATTGTTGATTTATAATTTTGGCCAGATAGCCTGACTACTGAAGTGGAAGGAACATACTGTTATCAAAGCCAAAGTAGAAATCAAAAATTATGGATAGTCCAAAAAAACCTCCAGCCTGTTTTATATATATAGTGTTTGCAAGGCTTGGATGAGAGCACATTTTAGTCAATCAGTACTCTCTTTGAATATTTAATCCCATATTATTTAATTTCTGGGTTTTTGCAAATAACTGTTCGGCCCACAGATACATGCTGAAGTGTTTTATACTAAAGTTGTGCTCAGTGTAGGAAATGTTAATACCATTTAATTATTAGTAAGGCTATAATTCTTTCAATTATGTTGACTATCTAGTAACAGGAGTGTTCAACAGAGATATTTCATTTGTAGGAAAAATGTGATGTGGGGAAGGAAAGAAAACACACTTCAGGGTTACACTAAAATAGTCAGGTATTATTAACAGTACTGATTGATTAAAACTAAAAACAATCTGGCCTTGGATTCTGTTTCTGGGACTTACAGTCTTATTTGAGGTGATTATTTGTGATGCATTAAGAGCCAGTCCTTCAAATCCAATTATTTCAAAGTGTTCATTAAACTAATGCAAAATAGTACAGTGTGTTATAAGAAGATACACATGACCTCCACATGAAGTGCAAATGAATTTATTCTGATCAGCAGCATTAATCAACTATTTAATGAATTCATCATGTTTGAATAGTGCATTATAAAGCTCCCAGGCTTTAAGATCACTGGATTCTCCTCTTTGAAACATAATGAAGCATAAAGGACCGGAGAAGATATTGTTTGAAGCATTATACAAGCACACCACTGCATTCATTTTAAAACTTCAGGGGAAAGTAATCACTTATGAGAAGACATACAGAAATGATTCTACTGGTGTTGTTGTTGTTAACTGCGAAGTCTTGTCCGACCCATCGCGACCCTATGGACAACATTTCTCCAGGCCTTCCTGTCCTCCACCATCCTCTGGAGTCCATCTAAGCTCACGCCTACTGCTTCAGTGACTCCATCCAGCCACCTCATTCTCTGCCGTTCCCTTCTTCTATTACCCTCGATCTTTCCCAGCATTAGGCTCTTCTCCAGTGAGTCCTTCTTTCTCATTAGGTGGCCAAAGTATTTGAGTTTTAGCTTCAGGATCTGGCCTTCTAAAGAGCAGTCAGGGTTGATCTCCTCTAGGACTAACCGGTTTGATCGCCTTGCAGTCCAAGGGACTCGCAGGAGTCTTCTCCAGCACCATAGTTCAAAGGCCTCAATTCTTTGGCACTCAGCCTTTTTTATGGTCCAACTTTCACTGCCATACATTGCAACTGGGAAGACCATAGCCTTGACTATACGTACTTTTGTTGACAGGGTGATGTCTCTGCTTTTTGGTGTGCCGTCTAGATTTGCCATGGCTTTCCTCCCGAGGAGCAAGCGTCTTTTAATTTCTTGGCTACAGTCCCCATCTGCAGTGATCTTGGAGCCCAGGAAAATAAAATCTGTCACTACCTCCATTTCTTCCCCATCTATTTGCCAGGAATTGAGAGGGCCAGATGCCATGATCTTGGTTTTCTTAATGTTAAGTTTCAACCTAAGTTTTGCACTCTCCTTCTTCACCCGCAACAAGAGGCTCTTTAGTTCTTCTTCACTTTCTGCCATTAGAGTGGTATCATCTGCGTATCTAAGGTTGTTGATATTTCTTCCGGCAATCTTAATTCCAGGATTCTACTGGTAAAGTCATCTAAATCTCTTATTATATTTGAAATTAAAGTTTC
The DNA here is from genome assembly GCA_024449315.1 of Daboia siamensis. Lineage (NCBI taxonomy): Eukaryota > Metazoa > Chordata > Lepidosauria > Squamata > Viperidae > Daboia > Daboia siamensis. The sequence continues at coordinate 511,296 of JAKJMR010000980.1, read as the reverse complement.
TTGAAAGTTAGCTGATTGTAGTAGGAATGAGTCTCAGCTACCTACAAATGGAGCAAAAATGATGAATTCTTAACGCTTCAGAATTGATCTAATTTCTACAAGGCATCGATACTGGAGCAAAGAGTAGAAGTACTTTATTCTTATACTTCATGTAGATTTGCACCAACATACTGTATATTTTGTGAAATTGCAAGGGGTAATTTAATAAGAATTCCCCATTATTTCAAAACAGCTGATTGTTTTGAAGAAAAGATATTCAGCAGTACATATATACATTCATACATACTCAGATACATAATCTTTATCACAGTACAAAAATAAATGAAAACAACCCAATACAATCCAAAATCATAATTGCATTAAACTGCAACAGTTTATACATAGTGCATGTCAGTTGATAAATCTGGATGTGATGTAACATTGTGGCAAAGGCACTGTAAGGACCTGCCTCCATTTCTCTACCAAGAAAGCAGAACTCTTAAAACTGGCATCATTTCAAAAGGAACTTATATTGGCAGGTACAGAAAGCAGGAAAGCTAGGCAGGATCTGAGGGCTTTCTGCTCAAATCAATAGGTTAAATCCGCAAAGTAATAACCCCACCCAACAGTCCATCCGGTCAGTTCAAACAGGCCAATCCACAGGTGACATTGGGCTGTGGGAAACAACCCAATAAGGTGCCTCTCTCAAGGTTGTTAGCTCTTCTCTGGTTCCTTCCTCTGCGCTGAGATAAGGCAGATGGCCTCGAGGCATTCCATTCACACCCCATAAGGAAAAAGGTAAAGGTAAAGGTTCCCCGCATATGCGTGCTAGTCATTTCCGACTCTAGGGGCCGGTGCTCATCTCCGTTTCAAAGCCAAAGAGCCAGCGTTTGTCCGAGGACATCTCCATGGTCATGTGGCTGGCATGACTAGACGCCAAAGGCCCACGGAACGCTGTTTACCTTCCCACCGGACTGGTCCCTATTTTTCTACTTGCATTTTTATGTGCTTTCGAACTGCTAGGTTGGCAGAAGCTGGGACGAATAAGAGGCGCTCACTCTGTTATGCGGCACTCGGGATTTGACCCACCAAACTGCCGACTTTCTGATCAACAAGCTCAGCATCCTAACCCACTGAGCCACCATGACCCCATAAAGGATACATCAAAGCAAATAGAGGAAATGTTCTATGTGCCTCCTCCCTCCCCCCATAGGAGAATGGCAGAACCCAAATAACCGAAACCCAGAGAATATGTATGATTCATAATTGAGGGTTCTGACAGGCACTTGGAAATTAAAAAGGTGACTTCAGGACATGGGCTGGGACAGCAGCTCCAGTGTTTTCACTGAGGTCCTGCCTTTTTCATGCATAAGGTATTTTTTTTCATTTCTTTCAACCAGCCTGTCATTTAAAATTTCTTCCACAGAGATTCTCACCTTGTTTCCCCTTTTCAAATTACTCAGTATTTTAAACCAAGACCAGTTTGGAACTTTAAGTTAAGGGTATATGCAAAGACTGTATTCACTGATGAAAGAATTTGCCAGCATTTGGCATTACGCAGCTCCTCTGCTGTGATTATAACATCAAACTGTAACTCCTTTACTGTATTGCTCTAATGAATTTTCTGAATGTGGTGGGCTGCATATGTTAACACCACCATAGCCATTCCAGTATGGGTTTTCATCCATTAAGATTTAACCCCTAGAAGAGAGGAAGAGACTTCTAAAGGCCTCTTCCTCATCTAGTGCAAGTCTGAACACTTTGAAAAAATAACTGTGATCCACTATGCTAGTAAACAGGAGAGAGAGAGAGAGAGAGAGAGAGAGAGAGAGAGAGAGTTTTTTTGATGAGTGAAAGTTTGTCATATCTCTTTGAGAAATTTCCAGAAATATAAAAAGTGTATAGCTTGTGAAAAAATGTTCATTTCTTAGTTGTTTGCATATCATTTTTATAAAAAGTTAAATTTTCTATATTTCATAATCAGAACTTTAATTTATATTCCAGAAAATATTAGGTACATTTGTTTCTGAATTTTAAACACTTTTTACTGTAAATAAATTAAACTAGCAGTACAGAAACCACATTCTGAAGCTTAGCCTTACTTGGTTCTTAGTTTGCACTGAGATCACAGAAAGAATCATTTATGTACGAAGAAATACAAGGTTCAAGTTTATGATTAAACACCTATGATGGTTGCTTTGTAGAACCCTAGGGCTTAAAACAGTGCAGCAGTACATTCCATGTCTTGAGTGTTCGGTAAAAAAGTTCAAATTCATCCCAAATTGAGATAGTTTCCATATTGGACAATCAGAAATGAGTTATAACTTAAAGTGAGCCTTTTACATATGTAGAATTAAATAAGAAGAAACACATTTTCCAATTATTTGCAAATTCAAAGTTGTAACAAAATGTCACTTAAGAAGTTAACAAGCAACAAATATCTTACCTGGGAATATTCTCCTTAGTGTGACTCAACTGTGCTCTTTCATGGCTGTCAGTCACAACTGTGTTCACAAAGAGATTTGTCTAAATGTAGGCTGTTAAAGACGTATTGTACATTAATCTATCATTCAGGTACAGTGAAATGAGAAGTCAGATCACTGTCATTGAATTCATAAGTTACAAAAAATAAGATGAGAGACTGGTCTCTGATGTCCTCTTGAACTCAACAAGAGGCATAAGCAATGAACCAACGGGACACTAAATTGCTAGACCAAATGACAAGATGAGCTACTCCATCTTTCTCGTGCCACGCATCCAAGCATACACCAGCACAAGGAATCCACAAACTGTATTCATTTGTCAGCCTTCTAATCTATTTTTTCTTTTTCATTTTTAAGCATCACTATTATGTGAGCAGCTTCCTGCCATATCATAATGGTTTTTCTCAGTCATATATTAGAGCATTCAGCCAGCATATTTGCCTTCTAAAAAAGTTTGGTGGGAAAGAGAGTAGGCAATTTTTGACCATTTTCTTTATTACATAGCAAGGAATCAGTTCTCTAGAGATTACTTTGTAATGCAAATAGGTCAGGCATGAAACAGATTGCCTAAGTGAAAGTGTACAATGATTATAATGCTAATCACAACTGCCTTTTCATAAAAGGATGGAAAAAGGAGATTTGAGTACGGCAAATCTAAGAGATGCATTGCAAAAGACAGCAATCAGTTTTATTTTCCAAATTTAAAAAAATCCCAAAGACTGTCCTAAAGATAAATCTTCAGGCTATGGTTGAGCTATACAGGCATCCTTGTATATTCTAGCAATTTGTTGTACTTCAATAAATCCCATTCTATCTCCACCCCACTCTGTTACCTTGATTTAGAATGAAAAAGTGCTGCCAGAAAGCACATGGACATTCTGTTAGCTCTCTGGGTGTGCTTACTGAAGCAATTTGGAATGATTATATTCTCAGATGTGGCCGGTTGCAACTTGAAAATGGTAAAAACACCATGCAGGGACAATGACCTCACTGGAATGTATTTTTAACTTCAGTCAGCCTAGATGTAGTACAAATCCTGTCATATTTGTGTCCTTTGGTTTGTTACATGTTTAATCCACTGCAAAAGAGGCAACTCTAGGTAGATTAAAAAGTTGTTAAAAGAAAACAAACCAATTTGAAAATAAAATAAAAACAGAACACAAGAATATATGCATGCATATATGTATGAACATTGAAAATATAAACCTTACTAATAAATTCTAAAGTTTAAGAAGAATAAATGTGGCTTAGAATTACAGCAATATGGGTGACATATTGCAATATATCTCCCGGGTGGGGCATTCAATCAATGGGGTCTCATTGCTAAGAACTTCTCCTTTTGTAGCTACTAAGATAGCTGCATTGGCCAAGTAGCCCAGAGGAAAGCTCCTGTGTTGATCCATATGAGAGGTATTTTTTTTAAAAAAAAAAATCTTTAACCCCTAGTCCTTAAATTATTCAAAGATCAACAATGCTGTGAGTTATATTGGCAGCTCCAACACTATTCTACATAATTGCATTGATTAGTCTACTAGTAACTTCCAAGCTCTGTTTTAGACTAGCTGAAACTGCCGGAAATTATTGTATAAAATGAACAATTACTTTCTTTTTATCCATTTGATACTAATTAAATTCCTTGACCAAGAAACAAGCACACTAGGTACTACTGAATCTTACTTATGATGACTTTATGACAGCTAGGTTATTTTACTTGGCATTGGCTCATGCTAACAATAAATAGATGAAGACTAAGAATTAACAACTACTCTCAAATACATATAGAATTCATATATCACAACAATGCTTGTGGACATAAAGATTTTTCTTCCCTGCAGACGTTCTCCTGCATAAATTACCTGGAAATTGATCTTGTTTAAGGATTCCCTTTGTGGATTTCAATTCTTCCTTTTGCTTTGATCATGAACCCTGGTTCTGATGGAGCATTCACCTATTTCAGGGATAGGCAACTATGGCTCCTTTATAAGCTGTGGACTTTAACTCCCAGAATTCCTCAGCCAGCATGGCTGATTCAGGAATTCTGGGCGATGAAGTCGACAAATCATAAAGGGACCATATCCGGTAGCTACCCACCCCTGACTATTTGCTTTCTTCCTATTTGATGAATCAACCAGCAAACCAATAAAAAGAAAACATGATCATTTCATCATTTTTTTATCACTTGGCCTAGAAAGAGAAAAAAGATTCTTCTTTTTTAAAAAAATTCCATATTTTGCCATTTCATCAGTGAATGGTTCCATTGGTGATAAACATGTAAAAACACGATTTTTGGCATGAAAGCCAGCTGGATAACTTTGGGCCAGTCACTCTTTCTCACAGGACTGTGGTTGGGGAGAAAATAAAAGGAGGAAAAAGGAGGTATATTTGTCATTTTGAGTTATTTATAAAAATAATAAAAAGCTGGATAACAAAAATCTAAAATACAAAGGTCAAGCATTTCACTGATCCACCAGTAAAATGAAGAAAAAAAGAGATTAGCTGATAAAAACTGATCAAATTCATGGCCTGCAAAATGACCCTGAACTGCATTGACCAACGGCTACAGAGAAGTACATGTACAGCCAACTGAAAGTGTTTGCGAAAAATGAATGAAGCAAAGTGGGTGAACCAAACTGCAATGTTTGTGCTGGCACAAAACAGAAAACACTCTTGTTGACCTAAACATGTAGAAAAACGTGGTAGAGTTCGCCTTCACAAGTAGAGGATAACATTGGGCATTCCTGCCTTTGAGACTAATGAATAACCCATACTCACACTGGGGCAACCAAATTTTACAGATTGGTCCTAAATAATCTGTGTTCCAGCCTGCTCACTCTGCTTTGTTTGTTTGGTTTTGTTTTTTGATGGACATCTTTGAACAACTACTGTTCAATTTTGCAGAGAAACAAAGAGAAATGTTTTGCTGTTCTGCTTTACAGATGACTCAAGATGTGACACATAACTGACATTTGCCCTTCTTATCAAAACAGTTATTTTGCAAATGGATATTGTGTTGAAGTAATAATTATGGTAATCAAAATTCTGAAGGTAATATGAGTGAAAATGTCCCTTTTTAATAAGAGAAGAGGCAAAACAACATTGCACAAAATAACGTGTGGAGCAAACTTTGACAAATTGTTACTATTTTCTTTCTTAGAAGAATAATGAAACTATGCTGTAGTTACAAAAAGAATTGACTTTGATCCACGGTAAACATATTTTAGATTGCCTCAACCATATCTGAAAATGAACAAATCTCGCTTTTTATTTTAACTTGATTTTGTGGATACCATCATTGGCTACATTGTTTTTCTCTTAGTGTTTTTGATTAAAATGAAGTGCCACATATTATTTTTCCACATATCATTTTGGTGATCAGATTTTTTGCTCATAGTTTTGGAGATATTTGCAGTAAATACTTATTTTCTTCCTGTCAACATGTATAAGGAAATTCAAGAAAAAAAGAAATCATCCTTTTAGTATGCCTAAATCAATTTAAAAATAAGCAATTAATGTGTATATGTAAGAGCAAAACATCCAAAGAGAAAGAAAATCCCAATAATTGTTTCCATATTTTAAATTATAATAGCACTGAATACATAACAATCGCATCTTTGCTTAATACCCTGAGAATTTAAAGGGGAGGTGATGTAAATTAATTGCAAGGAAAATACTAGCAAAAATAAAATTCCCATAAAATTAGGCTTGCCCCAAACAAGCTGTCAGCTTTTAGAAGAGTATTTTCCACATTCATTTACTGCTGACATCTAAGGCATTGCAAATAAACATACAAATGTGAAAAGGGAATGGATCACAGTTTCTCAAACTAAAATTCCAAACCATAAAGCCTCATTACTTGAATACATATTTGTCATGTGAATCATTATTCAAACAGAAATAAGGACTAAGAATATGTGTAAACACTTGTTTATAATCTCAGAGTGTACATGTCTTTTCCAAAAGTGTTTATAGAGAGTGATCTCAAATTAACCAAGGTTACAGGGTGTTGATTCAGCCATAACATTAATTTTTTTCTTGTTTTTCAAATCTTTTTCATTTCACTTGAAAACAAAATGGAGTAATCCTGACATCAATAGAAACTTCCACTTCATGTCCATGGAGAAAATAAGTAGGGAAGGAAACAAGCTACTTATCTAGAATAAGCTTGTTCTGAATTCTGTAATAGTTTCAGTTCAGTTATTGAAAAGCTAGCTGTTAACAATAATAAGCAAACAACTAATGACAAAAGAAAAGAACAAATATTAAAAGAACTAATATTAAAATTACTAACACCCTACAATTGTCTTATAAAAGATCTTTGCTTAGCAATTAAATGGGAATGCTTTCCCAGGTGTCTCAAAAATGATGAAATATGAATAAAATGTCACCACCAAAAGCATACTAACCCTGGGAACCATCCAACAGCTTTATTAATAATCATCCAACAACATCGCTGTTAAATAATCAACATAGCACAAGTTTTGTACTTTACCTAGTGGAGAGATTTATTGAAAGAGTAAACATTTGGGAGGGTTGCTTTAATACCAAAACAGATTAATAAATCATTCATAAAATGAAGTAATCAATAGCTCTTCTCTTTTAGCTCTTTTGTTACCAACTGAGTGAGATTAGCATATGTGGATACATCACAGTATTTCTAGGTGAGTTTCTACAAGACCTGCCTCAATAAAGGTTGTTTTTTTACATTTGAAAAGGTGAAGGTATTCTTCATGTTGACCTCATATTTATTTCAGTTTCTTGAAGCATATTATTTCTTTTGCTGTGGAATGTAGTCACAATTTATTTTTATCCACTTTCCTACTCTTTTCCCCTTACCTCACCTCACTTCACCTCATGCATATTATTTTCCTAGCCTTTTTTTATGCCATGTCCTATTTCAGTTGAGCACATATTGTGACAAAACTGAAAGAATTACTGGGATTATGATGAATCAGCTGTAGAACAGGTACTGCATTTTCAGCTGTTGTAAATAAAGGCATACTTCAAAGCACACATCTCACCAATACCAGTCATTGAAAAAACATGAATCAGGATCTACCCATCCTTCAGATTGTAACATTTTATATGTATTTTGGCAAATCTGCAGCTATAAAGTTCAATGTTTTCCACAGATTCGCTGGTTGTCCTTTTTACACATATTGTAGTACAAATAGTGAAGTACAGGTTCATTTAGTGACCATTCAAAGTTACTGACCAAAGTGACTTATGACCATTTTTCACATGACCTTTGCAGATCCTCATGTCACATGATCAAAATTCGGATGCTTTACAACTGACTGATATTTATGATGGTTGATGTTTCCAGGGGTCATGTGATCACTTTTTGCAGCCCTTTTTTCCCAAAGTCAATAGGGAAACCAGTTTCACTTAACAATTGTGTTATTAATTTACCAACTGCACTGATTCACTTAACAACCATGGCAAGAACATTCATAAAATGAGACAAAACTCATATAATAAATTTTTCACTTAGCAACAGAAATTTTGGGCTCAATTGTGGTCATAACTTGAGGAATACCTGTGACAAAACTGAAAGAATTACTGGGATTACGATGAATCATCTGTTGAGCAGGTACTGCATAAATTTTGAGTAGACTTCCAAGTTGAGTTCAAGATGGAAGATAAAAAGCTTTCTTAAGTGATGAAACATATATTATCTTAAAGGTAATGCTTGCATTTCAATTGGATGAAAGCACTGACGAAGGGCATGACTTGTTATTTGGTTGGCACGCATATTTACTATATGACAAAAAGGTAGATAATGTTTTTAAAATGCATATTTTGAGGAATGCTTTGTTGAGAGTTTGGAAAAAGCACAGACAAAAATTAAATTATAAGATACCGTTATGGGCAATACCCAAACACGCAATAGAGAATATAAATGTTGGATTTAAACATGATGTGATTACATATAAGGAAATTTTGACTTTGGAGAGGAATGTATGGTGTTTGAAGTCATACAATCTTTTACGAGAAAAAAAGATTGTACAAACTTGGTTTCAATATGGACAATTACAAGCCAGGTGGAAAGAAGATCAGAAGATTGGTTTTTTGAGGGATGATGAAAATCTGGTAAAACAAATTAGAAATCAGGGACCAGCGCATATCAAACGGATATATCTTGCATTGATAGAGATTGACTCAGAAACAGAAATTGTTAAGGACTGTATGATAAAATGGGCACAGAACATTCAGGAAGTCATTACAATGGACACTTGGGAAAAGATCTGGGTGAGAAATGTGAAATTTACGCAAGCTCAAAATTTAAGAGAGAACTTTTATAAAATGTTTTACAGATGGCATTTAGATCCTAGAAAGTTAGCAAGTATGTATCCAAACTATCAGCCTAAATGTTGGAGATGTGGTGGCGAAGACGCAACGTATTTTCATATATGGTGGACTTGCAAAAAGATTAAACCATTTTGGATTAAAATCTGGTGGAATATGCAGAAGATATTCAAGAAAAGAATAAAGTTTTGTCCGCAATTGTTCTTACTGGGTATTATTACTGATACTACTGTGTTGGACATTAATTTGATGTTGAACTTAATTACGGCAGCGAGACTTCTAATAGGGCAATATTGGAAGAAGCAAGAACTGCCGACTTTAGAGGAATGGACTTTAAAAGTTTCCAACCTGGCGGAGATGGCAAAGATTTCAGCATATTTGAAAGACCATTCTCAACAACGATACATTGTGGAGTGGAAGAAATGGATTGATTACATCCAGAATAAATATGGGACTAAAAAGTTTTATTTAGCATTTGAATAAGTATATTGCTTGTAGTCAATTTATAAGAGCTAAAGCGCGAGAGAATTAATAAGTTATTATTGTTAGCATATGGGCGTTTTTGATTGGTTATTTTAATTTTTATACCTTGTATCTAGCTCTGGGAAGTCCGGGGGGGGAGGGGGGAGAGGGAGGGTAAGAGGGTGGGAGAGGGTGGGGGAGGGGTGGGGAATGGGATGTTATAATTAAAATGTATTGAAAAACTTTTTAATAAAAAAAAAAAAAAAAAAGGTAATGCTGGATCATGATACCCTCAGAAGGAGTGGTGATCCCAGCTTTAATGATTGCTCTGCTGATAAAGATTGTGAACAATGTAGTCCAGGGGCAAAAGTGAAAAGCGACTATACTACTTTATGTCATTTATGCCACAACAGGAAAAAATGTTGTACAATGTTGGATGAAGGTTTAGTCAAGTCATCTGTTGGAGTACTCAGGATATGCAAATACAGGACCAAAACCCAAAACAAAGGTCAGCAAATTCAGGAATGAAACTAGGCAATGGTATTAGCCTTAAGCAAATCTGAAACTAAAAGATTCAAGGATTCAGTATATGAATGAATGAACCTTTATTATCAAAGTACAACATGTATTCAGTGAGATTGACTGAGCCTCCCTTGGTGCCCCCACCATAACAACTCACAGTGACAACAAACCCACCATCTTGTTACACCATGTGAGCTAATTGCACAACACACTGGCCTTGCAAGTCGATGATACATAGAGTTATTTCCCATTCAGGAGCCTGATAGCCCATGGATAGAAGCTGTTCTTCAGTCTGTTGGTGTGGCTGGCTATACTTCTTTATCTCCTACCCAATGGTAGGAGAGTAAAGAGGTACCGACCAGGGTGTGAGTCTTCCCTGAGAATTTTTTCACTCTTCCAGGGCGCCAAGCCCTGGCGACTTCATCCAGTGGTGTCAGGGAACAGCCCATGATGTTTTGTGCTGTGCTCACCACCCTCTGTAATATCTTCATATCTGCAGCTGTCAGGCCAGCATACAAAACCACAATACAGTGTGAGAGGACGCTCTCTATAGTAAACTGGTAAAAGAAGGTCATTAGTCATTGTTCTACCCTGTTCTTCCGCAAGACCCTGAGGAAGTAGAGTCTCTGTTGGGCCTTTCTGGCTACCTGGGTTGTATTGATTCCAGGTAAGATGTTCACAGAGATAGTCTCCCAGGAATTTAAAGGAGGAGACTCTCTCCACACAGCGCCCCCCCTGGATGTAAAGTGGGGAAGGTTCCTCTCTTTTCCTCTGAAAGTCTAGCACCATCTCCTTTGTCTTGACGATGTTCAGGTGCAAGTTGTTGAAACACCATAAGGATAGTTTTTGTACCTCCCCCCTGTATGCTGTTTCATCTCCACCTGTAATAAGACCCACTATGGTGGTATCATCTGTGAACTTAATGATCACAGTGGATGGGTCGGACAATACACAATCGAATGTGTACAGTGAATACAGGTAGGGACTAAGCACACAGCCCTGTGGCGAGCCAGTGCAAAGATATCCATAGTAACAAGTTCAGACCAGGGTTCAAGTGTTGGAAGTGGGCTATAACCAGATGGTTTTCCAGTCTAATCTGCTTCCACCTACAGTCTTTATGCTCCCACCTTGAAAACTTTCCTAAGGGGTTAGTAGAATTTCTGTCTCTTGATCCAGATCAGATGCATATGAGGATGGCAAGGATTAACCTACCATGATGAATTTACTGTAGATCAAACTGTTCCTTTCTCATCCTTTCTCATCCACAAAACTCTTCAAAGCAGCTTAAGAAGATGCCCTCATCTGCCTATGGCTTGGAACAATAAAAGCAACCCAGAAGCTAATGTAAATAGCTACCATATCAAGTCCTTCCATGGTCTAATGTGTTGGGATCTCTGGATGCAGTTTGTGTTATGTATGTATTTGATGCTTTTAGAAATCTTTTTAAACCAATTTTCCTTACATGCATTTCTATAGTGTAAACTTTTAAAACATGTTTTCCACTTAGAATCTTTTTCCCCCCTTTTAGCATTACTGTTAGTTACTTTGCACACAACTTTTAAAAATAAATGTTTTTCTTTTAGATAATTCCTCGTATATTTTTTTTAAAAAAAAGCAATTGATTCAAGATAATGATAGTAGATGCTCCAAAGCCTCAGTAGAATCCATTATAGTAGATCTCATAAATCTTTTTCATTAACAATTCGTGGAAGATTATTTTATAATTACTTAATGGCCAGAAGTCAAAATTACTGTGTGTGTAAGCTTATGGCAGCACTCGTAGAGGTTATGTTAATACCTCACAGGATATATACATTATATTTCACCATTGAGAAAGCATAAAGTTGAATCTCAAATATTTTTATCCTCTTGTTATTCTTACTTCTGCTGTAGAAACCTTTCCAATCTTGGGCTTCTCTTCAAAAGTATTATCATCATAACTGTCTTCCTGTGAGATTCTCTGATTTGACTGTAGCTTCCAAAAATTAAGTTAGGCATAGAATTCTAATTTCCCATAATGAAACTTTGATAGGTAAAGAACATCTGCTTTATCAGGAAAGATGAAAGACCTGAATTTAGAATCACCAAAACAGAAGGGCAAAGTGGAGTGTGGAGTTCCAACACAATTCACAAATGACATCTCCATTTTTGTTCTCTTAAGTCATTAACCACTTGAAAATTATAAGAGTGACTGTTAATAAATCCCAGCATATTCCTGTAGGGCCAGTGATTCTTGAAAATGGTGACAACTAAACAATATAATTTGGCAGGTGTCCAGTTCACTGAGAGTAGTATAAAATATACAATCTGTATTACAGAGGAGGAGTTGGTGCCTGCTAAAGAAACATCTTTGGGGAAAGTTTCAGTATAGAAGCTTTAAATCCTTTTAAATATTTTAAAACATATTCTTTAAAAAAGATAGCATTGAACCCAGCATTTAAAACAAACAAACAAAAAATGTATAGACAGCATAGATATCATAGGATGAGAACTGTGTGAGACTATGTTGGCAATAAAACAAGGTAGCATTTTTTCTGAGTAAAAAAATTAATTAAAATGCTTTCATGAGCTAAAGCTCACTTCATCAGAGGCATAGAGTGGCTAGACTGATGTAGGTTTTAAATGGTGGAGAGAAAGGAGGAATGGAAACTAGGTTGGTTATGCAAATGCAGCTTAGATACGAGATTGATTATAAGTCTCTTATCAATCAACAATTGTAATATATTAAAAACCATTATGTATTTGATACCTTCTGAGGCTGCCTGAAATATTTTGATATATGTGAGTTCATCCCCTTCATGGATTACTGCCTTGTCATGGCAAAGGGTGTAATTCAATGAAGCTATGAGCTATGCCGTGCAGGGCCATCCAAGACAGACAGGTCATAGCAGAGAGTTCTGACAAAACGTGATCCACTGGAGAAGGAAATGGCAACCCACTCCAATATCTTTGCCATGAAAACCCTATGGACAGTACCAAAAGGCAAAACAATATGACACTGCAAGATGAGCCTCTCAGGTCGGAAGGTGTCCAATATGCTACTGGGGAAGAACAGAGGGCTAGTACTAGTAGCGCCAGAAAGAATGAAGCGACTAAACATCAACATCTTAGGAATCAGAGAACTAAAATGGACAGGAATGGGTGAATTTAATTCACATGACCATCAGGTATACTACTGCGGGCAAGAATCCTTCAGAAGAAATGGAGTAGCCTTCATAGTCAATAAAAGAGTAGGAAAAGCAATACTGGGATACAATCCCCAAAATGAGAGAATGATCTCAGTTCGAATCCAAGGCAAACCATTCAATATCACAGTAGTCCACGTCTATGCCCCAACCACCAGTGCTGAAGAGGATAAAATTGACCGATTCTGTGAAGCCCTACAACACCTTATAGAACTAACACCAAAAAATGATGTCCTTATCATCATGGGGGATTGGAATGCTAAAGTAAGAAGCCAAAAGTTAACCGGAATAACAGGCAAGTTTGGCCTTGGAGTACAAAATGAAGCAGGGCACAAGCTGATAGCATTTTGTCAAGACAATATGATGGTGATAGCAAACACTCTTTTCCAACAACCCAAGAGATGGCTCTACACATGGAAATCACCAGACGGTCAACACAGAAATCAGACTGACTATGTGCTCTGCAGCCAAAGATGGAGAAGCTCTATACAGTCAGTAAAAACAAGACCAGGAACTGATCAGACCATGAGCTTCTTGTTGCAAAGTTTAGGCTTAAACTGAAGAAAGTAAGGAAAAGCACTAGGCCACTAAGGTATAAATTAAATCATATTGCTGTTGAATATACAGTAGAGGTGACAAATAGATTTAAGGAATTAGATCTGATAGACAGAGTGCCTGAAGAACTATGGACAGAGGTTCACAACATTGTACAAGAAGTAGCAACTAAAAGCATCCCAAAGAAAAAAGAAATGCAAGAAAGGAAAATGGCTGTCTGAAGAAGCTTTGCAAATAGCTGAGGAAAGGAGGGAAGTGAAAGGCAAGGGAGAAAAAGAAAGATACTCCCAACTGAATGCAGAATTCCAGAGAATAGCTAGAAGAGATAAGAATGCCTTCTTAAATGAACAGTGCAAAGAAATAGAAGAAAACAATAGAATAGGGAGGACCAGAGCTCTCTTCAAGAAAATTGGAGAGATTAAGGGAACGTTTCATGCAAAAATGGCCATAATAAAGGACCAAAATGACAGGGACCTAACAGAGGCAGAAGAGATTAAGAAGAGGTGGCAAAATTACACAGAAGAACTATACAGGAACAAGCTTAACATACCTGATAACCATAATGAGGTGGTCACTGACCTCGAGCCAGACATCCTAGAATGTAAAGTGAAATGGGCCTTAGAAAAACTGAGCAACAACAAAGCTAGTAGAGTTGACAGTATTCCAGCTGAGCTTTTCCAAATCTTAAAAGACGATGCAGTAAAAGTGCTACACTCAATTTGCCAGCAAATTTGGAAAACTCAACAGTGGCCACAGGATTGGAAAAGATCAGTTTACATTCCAATTCCAAAGAAAGGCAGTGCCAAAGAATGTTCAAACTATCACACCATTGCACTCATTTCACATGCTAGTAAAGTTTTGCTTAAAATCCTACAAGCTAGACTCCAGCAGTATGTGGATCGAGAACTACCAGAAGTACAGGCAGGATTTCAAAGAGGCAGAGGAACTGGAGATCAAATTGCCAACATACGCTGGATCATGGAGAAAGCTAGAGAGTTTCAGAAAAAAAAACATCTACTTCTGCTTCATTGACTAATCTAAAGCCTTTGATTGTGTGGATCACAACAAACTGTAGCAAGTTTTTTAAAAGATGGGCGTATCAGACCATCTTATTTGTTTCTTGAGAAACCTATATGCAGGTCAAGAAGCAACAGTGAGAACTGGACACAGAAGCACTGATTGGTTCAAAATTGGGAAAGGAGTCCAGCAGTGTTCCAATATCTCAGGGGCTACCACAAAGAGGGAGTCAAGTATTCTCCAAAGCACCTGAAAGCAGGACAAGAAGCAGTGGATGGGAACTAGTCAAGGAGAGAAGCAACCTAGAACTAAGGAGAAACTTCCTGACAGTTAGAACAATTAACCAGTGGAACAACCTACCTCCAGAAGTGGTGAATGCTCCAACACTGAAAGTTTTTAAGAAGACTCTGGACAGCCATTTGCCTGAAATGGTATAGGGTTTCCTGTCTGAGCAGAGGGTTGGACTAGATGACCTCCAAGGTCCCTTCCAACTACTTCTTCTTCTTCTTCTTCTTCTTCTTCTTCTTCTTCTTCTTCTTCTTCTTCTTCTTCTTCTTCTTCTTCTT
>JAKJMR010000980.1:468974-496211 GCA_024449315.1 Daboia siamensis | reverse complement strand
TTCTTCTTCTTCTTCTTCTTCTTCTTCTTCTTCTTCTTCTTCTTCTTTTTATTATTATTATTATTATTATTATTATTATTATTATTATTATTATTATTATTATTATTATTATTATTACTACTACTACTACTACTACTACTACTACTACTACTACTACTACTACTACTGTCACCCTGCCTATTTAACTTATATGCAGAGCACATCATGAGAAAGGCAGGGCTAGATGAATCAAAAGTTGGAATTTTCAAGAGCCCATAACGATGGATATTTGGGAAAAAATTTGGGTCAGAAATGTAAAATTCACACAGGCACAAAATTTAAAAGAGAATTTTTATAAAATGTTTTATAGATGGCATTTAGATCCAAAAAAATTGGCATGTATGTATCCAAATTATCAGCCTAAATGTTGGAGGTGTGGTTGTGATGATGCAATATATTATCATATATGGTGGACTTGCAAAAAAGTTAAAGCTTTTTGGATTAAAATTTGGTGGAATATGCAGAAAATGTTTAAGAAAAAGATCAGGTTCTCTCCATAGTTATTTCTGTTGGGTATTATTACAGTTTGTACTGTTATAGAAACCAAATTGATGTTGAATTTAATAACAGCAGCAAAACTTTTGGTATCTCAATATTGGAAGAAGGAAGATCTGCCTACGATAGAACAGTGGACTTTAAAAGTTTCAAACCTGGCAGAAATGGCAAAAATCTCAGCATATTTGAAAGAACAATCGCAACAGAGATATAATTTGGAATGGAGAAGATGGATCGATTATATTCAGAATAAATATGGGACTAAAAAGTTTCATTTAGCATATGAATAAGTATTAGTATTATAAGATGTATTATTATTTAGTTATTAGTATTTAGGTATCTAGTTATGTTTAAGGGGAGTTAAAGTGCGATAGAATTTTAAGTGGTTTTTTTTTTTAAGTCAGTTAGCTTATTTTAGCTTAAGTTTGTAAAAGTTAATACCCTGTATTCAGCTCTGGGAAGTTGGGGGGGAGGGGGAGGGAGGGATGTTAAATGTATTTTAAATGTATTTTAAATGTATTTTAAAACTTTTCAATTAAAAAAAAAGTTGGAATTAAGATTGCCGGAAGAAATATCAACAACCTTAGATACGCAGATGATACCACTCTAATGGCAGAAAGTGAAGAAGAACTAAAGAGCCTCTTGTTGCGGGTGAAGAAGGAGAGTGCAAAACTTGGGTTGAAACTTAACATTAAGAAAACCGAGATCATGGCATCTGGCCCTCTCAATTCCTGGCAAATAGATGGAGAAGAAATGGAGGTAGTGACAGATTTTATTTTCCTGGGCTCCAAGATCACTGCAGATGGGGACTGTAGCCAAGAAATTAAAAGACGCTTGCTCCTAAGGAGGAAAGCCATGGCAAATCTAGACAGCACACTAAAAAGCAGAGACATCACCCTGTCAACAAAAGTGCGTATAGTCAAGGCTATGGTCTTCCCAATTGTAATGTATGGCAGTGAAAGTTGGACCATAAGAAAGGCTGAGTGCCAAAGAATTGAGACCTTTGAACTATGGTGCTGGAGAACACTCCTGTGAGTACCTTGTACTGCAAGGTGATCAAACCAGTCAGTCCTAGAGGAGACCAACCCTGACTGCTCTTTAGAAGGCCAGATCCTGAAGTTGAAACTCAAATAGTTTGGCCACCTAATGAGAAGGAAGGACTCACTGGAGAAGAGCCTAATGCTGGGAAAGATTGAGGGCAATAGAAGAAGGGAACGGCAGAGAATGAGGTGGCTGGATGGAGTCACTGAAGCAGTAGGCGTGAGCTTAAATGGACTCCAGAAGATGGTAGAGGACAGGAAGGCCTGGAGGAATGTTGTCCATGGGGTTGCGATGGGTCAGACATGACTTCGCAACTAACAACAACAACAAATGTAGTTCAACCATTTTTTGTTTAATGACACTAGTAAATTCCCACCCCAGAGTTATCCTAGGAGGCACAAATGCTCTGACAATATTAAATTTGTGTCAGTTACTTCTTTTGCTCCATTTCTTCTATGTAGAATTTAGAAGGGCATTGTTGGCAGATGAAGCATATATCTCAATGGATGAAAAGCAGATGGAAGCATCTCTAACCTTGTGGGGGACTCTGATAGTGTTGTTGATGTAGATGTGGAGGCGAAATGACATCTGGGTTTGTTGCATGGTCTGATTCCCATGTTGGAATCATAGTCTTGTTATTTTTTGTTGCTTGTGAAAGGGGGATGGTTGTTCATATGCAAGAATGTGCCTGCCACTCAATACTTATTAATAATGCACTTATTAATCATGTGTTTGAATGGCTTCAAGTATGAGCTGTAGTGACAACAAGTGGTGTTTATTTGTTCTGTTTCTGTGGATTCACTTTTAATAGATCCTCTCTGGGTCCTTTCTCTTTACTAATTTGTTTATTGATCTCTTTGGATTGGTAGTTCAGTTTCCTGAATGTTTGATTTAATTCCATCAATTGGGTGTCTCTGTCAAATGGATCAGAACAAATATAGCTGTAGTGTCAAACTTGGTTGTAAATGATAAATTTGGTTGTGTATTCTGGGTCAGTAAAATGAGGACATACATTCTAGTGGTCAATATGCTGATATTTGTAAACCACTCAGAGAGTGTTCTTAAGCACCATGAAGCAGTACATAAGTCTAAGTGCTATTCCTAAGTTAGTAGCTGGAAGTATATAGATATGAATGACAATCTGTGGTTTTCCTTAATATCAATGTGTTTATGGGTCTTTGTTTATGATATAGTGAATCTCAAATAAAGGGGTAACTTCAGGAAGTAAAAGTTAAGAAAATATTTTTCTAGAGCAACTTGAAGATGTTGACATTCTGAGGATCCATGTCCATACCCATAGCTGTGCCCCTGATTTGGAGGCATATGTTATTGTCCAAGGTAAGTAATGAGGGAATACTAAGTTATCCAATTTGGTTGCAAAGTATGCTGTTTTGCCATCAGTGATGTGTACCTGATGGCTTAAAGTCCCTGTTTGTGCAAAATATAGTGCACCAACATCTGGCTAAAATGATGTTGTTAAAGAGATTGCCTATGGAATTCAATTTTCTGAGATTTATGATGTGTTTTATATCGTAAGTAAACAAAAGGGCATGAAATGCATGAAACCTGATATTTCTATTGTAATAATTCCAATGCTTGAGATAATAGGACAGTCCAGGTTTCCACTTTTTGGAGGTAGAAGTTGCCTGTTCTTGACTCGTGGGGTGTTTACATGTAGATGTATATCTTTAGGAAATTGTTTCATCATATTGCATTATTCTGTTGAAATCCTGTGGGATTTAAAGAAGAAAGTTGATAAAATGTGGTGTTGGAAAGTTGTTTCTCAGCTTCCATGACATAATCCATCTTATTCAGGATGAAAATTGCCTCTCCTTTGACAACTTGTTTTATTTTGTCCTATTACAAAACTGTAAAATTATGATACAGTCACTAAATTATACTTCATTACAACAGGTAATAAATATTGGCTCAGAATTGTGATAGAGTATCGGGGATTTTTTTTAAATAGTAGAAAACTAGCAAAAAAACAAATTTTGAAGTATATTGAGGCAACGTTTTCACTTATTTTGCTAAGTTTAGTCTTTATTCACAATTTCCCTATCCCACTGTGCTTTTCCAACTGCAATATTTTGTTACTATTTGCAGTCAGTTAATCTCAAAATACCCCATACATTTTTGCCACTTAGGCTTAAGGAGCACTTTGAGGACAATAAAAAACACAGAACAACCATTGTCAAAGTCCATTCCTGATCCCTAACTTCCTTTTCATTCACTTTGAAAACATTGTCTGTATTAAATGTTAAATGATACTTGATCAAGCCTCAAAAGCTTACGGTGGTGATGATAATAAAAAAAAAACTTTCTGATATCAGATTTTACTCTCTCCTTTTAAAAATGAAGCCATCTTTTGAAGCTCAGATGTAAAACTGCAATAAATTTTACTGCTGCTTTCATGTAGCCTTAATATAATTTTGTAGGTTATTTTTCCAACATTTCATTCATATTAATATTAAATGTGCTTCACATTTCATAGCTTATTGATAATATTATGTACTATTTTAAATCCCTGAGTCTCTATTACAATTCTGATCCAACATTTATTACTTGTTTTACTGAAGTATACTTTAGTGAGTGCACTATAATTATTCAGTTTTGTAATAGGACACAGAATATTCCATAACAATAAAATACTACATAGAAGAAAATGTAAGCTCAAAGCTATTATCTTTTTACTGTGATGAGATTCCTGCAGATATATGGAGTTGGTATACGATCAAAGCTGAAACATAACCAGGAAAACTATGACAAGTAGGGCTGTCTCATTTACAAGACCTATTTCTTTGCCATGGATATTAAAGGAAGCTGGAAGGCAGGTGTTTGAAAGAACAACCAATTCTAAAAACAGTCCTTTCTTTACTAAAATAACAACAAAGAAATACTCATCAAGAAATTGTCCTTTGCTATAGCTGAAGAGAAATTGTACTCTATTTCCCCTCTATATCCCTATGCCACTCATTTCTTGTGTCACTTCTTTTTCGCATAAAGTTTTTTTAAGGGAATATGTGTTATCTATCTATTGTGGAAAGGAAATCAAATTCTTCCACCACACATTCTTCCCACCATAATCAGAGCAAAAGTTTCAAAGTTTCAAAATCATGAATTAGAATAGTTCCATGAGAAATGGAAATGCAATCAAATGACATTTTCTCTCTCTCTCAGCTTATTGCCATTTTCAGTTAAATGCTAAATAACCAAAAACCTCAGTGGTGGGATTCAAATATGTGAACAACCAGTTCTCTGTGTGGATGCCACTTCGGAAAGTCCATTCTGGGCCTGGGCAACAAAAAATTAGCTATCGGTTCTGCTGAAGTGGTGCGAATTGGCTGAATCCCACCACTGAAAAACCTCAATTCAGCAGGGTGCCTGACTGCAAAAACAGGAGCACTGGCTAAGTATGCTTTGGTGGAATTCTTATATGGCATACTTTCACATGTTTTTGAGAAACAAAGGCAAGGTCTTTCTATACCGGTGATGGCAAACCCATGACACCTCTGTCAAGGTGACATGCCACGCCATTTTTAGTGACACATCAAGCCTCTCGACCCTCTGGAAGTTTTACAAGAAAGCACCGAGGGCCATATTCTTGCTAACCTCAGAAGTCACAAAGGCATGCAAGAATGGGGGGCATGCTTTCCCACTCTTTTCAAAGGCTGCAAAGCTATACAAGTGTATTCTCCTAAATTTCAAGGTCTCATGAGACCCAGAGCTGCCTAAGATAGGCATTTTGAAAAATCTTTACAATCATGTAAATTTTATTTAAAAAAAATAATTTAATTTACTCTTCTTTGTTATGAATTGTTTCTCTTTTGTGTGGAGAAGGGTGGGGGAGATATGCTAGCAGAATCAAATTATGCATTTCTAAATTTTTGACACGCTGAGCCCCAAAGGTTCGCCATCACTGTTATATATAAAGATTCTCAGAAAAGACTCATGTGTGTCCACCTCCAACAGCTGATTTTGTATATTACATTCTCAGAATAAACTTCACCTTAGATTCTAACAACTGCCTTGCATTTTTTTATTCATCTAGCTATCTATTTCTATCTAACTGTAATTTTAAGGACTTCTACTATTGCTATTGAAACACTAGATTATAATAAAATTGCATCAATGAAACCTGGGTAAGACAGGTAAAGTTATTTTCTGGTTGCAAGAAAGCTGTGGAATACTTGTGGATCTCTCCTCTCCTCTCTTCTTCTGAGAGGAGAACAAAAGCATAGGATATTGTTATAATGTTTTCCTGCTATCCATGACATGGAAATAAATGTGCACTGTAAGCTTAATTTATGTCTAATCATTTAAGGTGACAGGGTGTGAACAAAATAACTTGTGACTAACAGTGAAGCAGAACTGTAGGGAACAGTGTAAGTGACAGGAATAGTGATCAAGCAAATAATTAATCTTTCCTAGATTTGGGCTGACATTTGGGAGGAGGGGGAATATATGGTGCATCTCTGCAGATTCAACTCTACATTTTTGTTCAAAAATAGATTAGCATTACTCTTACACATATATACAGTAGTTCTCTGGCCATAAATGGACTGATTTATTCACAAAAATTAAAATCTTGCTGTGCTAAATAGTTCATAAATTGTATAAAGCAGCAGGCTGCAATTATTTAAGAAAAGCAAGCAGAAAGAACAAAAGACTAACTAGAATAATGATATATAGAATCAAACAGGAAAAAATCTAGCTGCATTTCATGAGACGAAAATAGTTTATCTGATGGTTAAGGCAAAGGGGCAGGTGGCAGGTGTCTAGATAAGTATGAAAATAAATACTGAGTAAAATTCAGGTGGCTATCTTTTCATCAACACAAATAGAAAATGTTATTTCTTGTATACTTCTCCAGAACTCAATGAGTTTGAATCAAAAAATTATAGACTGACTAAAAGATGAAATTAGTTGGGGCTTATTGAATAGTGGGCTTCAGTAGACAAGGAGCAGACCAGCATAGTTACAACATTATTTATTGACTCAAACTAGAACTGGAAAACTTCAGGCAATTGCCTATAATTTATACTCTGAGCCCACAGAGTATAGTTGCTGGCCCAGCTGTAAGTTGCTGGGGGCTTTGGTTGAGCCGTCTCTGCCACTACTCTGTCTGGGTTGGTCAAGTTGGTCAAGCTTCGTGGTGAGCCAGTGGCCCCACCTCAGCTCTGCTGGACTGTGACCTGTTGCTCTACTGGGAGTTGTGTGTTAACACAGGAGAAAGTTCACCAGGCGGTGATTCCAGTCCCCAGTCATCATCTGCTTGAGTGCCTCCTTTGTGGTCCTGACCATTTCTTCGGCCTGACCATTGGTCATGGGGTGGAATGGAGTGGATGTTACGTGCCAAATCATGTTGCTGTTGAGGAAAGATTGAAAGTCTCCTGCCATGAATTGTGCCCCTTTGTTGGACATGATTACATCTGGCAGACCATGTGTGGTGAACAGCTGGTGCAACTCTTGGATGACCCTGGATGAGACCAGTGCCCCCTCCAACCCACTTGGAATAACTGTCTACTACAATTAGGGACACCTGCCCTTGGAAGTGGCCCTCAAAGTCAATGTGCACGTGAGACCATGGGGCATGTGTGATCTCCCAGTGGTGCACTGGTGCTTGTGGCATCTCCAGTTGGGTTTTTTGGCAGGCCTGGCAATTCCTTACTTGATTCTCAATGTCCTTGTCCAGGCCTGGCCACCAAAGTAGCTCCTGGCTAGAGCCTTCATTCAAACAATTCCTGGGTGCCCCTCATATAAGGAGTCCAGCACCCTGGAGCAAAGACTGGGTGGAATGATGATCCTGCTGCCCCACAGCACACATCCCTTGTGGGCTGACAGTTCATTTTTCTGAAAAGCATAGTGATGGAACTCAGGGCCTGGCTGGGTCTCTGGCCATCCCCTTAACACCCAGTTGAGAATGCAGCTAGGTGTTCTGTCCATGATTGTTTCAGCTGCAACATTCCCTGCATGTAGGGGTGCTTCAGGCAGGTGCTGGATCGCCAGGATACGACAAGCTGGAGTTGGGTCCAGATCAATCTGCTGTAGAGGCAGTTGGCTGAAAGCATTGGCATGGTGCATTTCCTTACCCTGCTTGTGGACTAGTACAAGTATGCAGCCATGAAAATGGACCATCATAGCATTCGCGGCGACACGATCTGTGGTGTCTGTTTGTCTGCTGTGAAGAGATTTCTTTGAAATAGGAAATACGGAATTGTACATTATGTGTGTATAAGATTGCCAATTTAGTTTCATTCCTGAGAAGTATAGAGTACCCATGAAACAGTAATTTGTGACACATTCTTTTTCAAGTACATCTTCCACAGAATTCTCTAATATGATGCCAACCACCAACTTCATGAATCCTGAGGTCCACATTATACTGTAACACATGCTGATGGTATGAAACTTGCCACATCCTCTCACTTTCATGTCATGATTTTTAAACATTAGTGGAAGAATATTATATGAGGAAAAAAACCTAATTGGGAATGGAGAGATAATTGAGTTAATAACCAAATGTAATATTATTTAGAGAATGGAGGGATACAACTGGAGCTGAAAACCCAGGGATGAGATGAAGTACAGACTATATTACTGCAGCACTATAAACTATGCCTATGTTGCTGTGATCTGAGAAACAGTGGGAAGGCTATTAAAAGGCTATTAATTGGAACAAAAAAAATGCTTAACAATCGTACCTCTCAATATCCCCTGCTGTACTTCTATGTTCAAATGTGAAATAAAAGCAGGAACATTCTAATTTGTCTTTCAAATAAGGTTATTTCTGGCAGCCATATTGATTGAACGCAATGCAGTTCTGTAGCATACTGATCAACAATTAAATGAGCAAATCCTTTTTTCTCAGCTTGTTCTGGTGCATTTGAATTTCTGTATTTTATGGTCAGAATAGTAAGAGTCTGTAAACAGGTTGTATTAGATAGTACCCATACAGGAAAAGGCTCTAGTTAACTGTGTTTTCCTGAAATACTATTCTGATAATTCAGAATAGTCAGCTGATACAGTAAGGACAAAAGGCAACAATTACAACTGTGCCCAAAACACTTTAAAATAAAACTACCTTGATTACCATCAAACAGACGAGGGAGACCAATAATTATTCAAATTTAATTTCTACCTGGACAAATGTAATTCTTAACATTTTACTACATTATGGCTAAAAATAGAGTGCATTTTGAAAACCTAACAAAATTATTTTTACAGCTTAAAATTATTTCTTAATAGAAACCAGTTCCAGGCAATAGGGATTGACCTGTATCAGGAAAATCCTGTAAGCTTGTTGACTAAGGCAATTTTATGTAGCTATAACCATGGTCACATAAGGCAGAATTCCTAAACTCTATCACTGAGTCCACCATATGCCTTGCTCTGAATACTAGTTTTGTAATCTTGTAACTGATATCAGGAAATAGATTCAATCTGCCAAACTCAAAGTATCACATTTTGACTCTAGACACTGTTAACTACTAATTTCCTGTTGGCTTTAAAAATTAGAAAAAAGTAAGGCTAAACATTAAACAAAGAATATTGATTTCTTTTTCATTATTCTTTTATGCCATTAAGAAGGCGTGCAAGATCAAAAAAAAAAAAAAATTAACAACGGAGCCTGAAATTTGGAATCTACTGACAATGTTCCTCTTTGAGCATAGATGTCAATCAAGTATAGTTTAAATAAATACTGCACCGAGAGGTATGGAATTATTTGTTATCTTCAATATTTAGGATCAATACAAATCTATTGTCTTACATGTAATATTCTGCCAATGATTGATTACTGTTAACTCATTTAATATATTTTTATTACTATTAAGCTTCTTGAGTGTTTTGCTATCAGAGAAAAATATAAATATTTTAATAACTTGACTATTCCCATCTTCCTCTATGTAACTAGAGAAAACGAAGCTTCCCTTTGCTAAGAAATACAATGTGATGTCAATAGGATGGGGGGGGGATAGATAGGGTGACAAAGGGTTGATCGCAGTGTACTTTGTATAAAGGAATTAGATTTATTCATTTATTTATACAATTTATGCACCATCTAAATCCTAATTGATTCATGATATTCTGAGTGTGCATGACTATATTTTTCTGAATTGCTAGGTTGTGATCAATATTATATTGCCTTATAAACAATTATAAATAAGAATGCCCAATTTGCATAGAATAGCCTGCACCTATTGGAATAAATAATAAGTGGATTAAAGTGGCTTTTACTGCTCTTGTCTCATATTAGTAAAATGTGCCAAAACTGACTGGTACAATCTTTATTGTTATTAGAAAATGTTATATGTGGCCTGGGTACAAATATTGCTAATAGCAACATTTACAACTTCTTTATCTTCTCTTTCACATTTATGAAAAATAGGGAAAGATTGATATCTCTGACCCAGGACAATGGTAAAGAATATGAAATAAAATGGAAGGAAGGAAGGAAGGAAGGAAGGAAGGAAGGAAGGAAGGAAGGAAAGAGGACATCTGGAAATGATGCATGCATCCAGAGAATATAGTTTCTACTACAAATGAAGGGTTAGACTGCATATTATAAAGTATGAATTGGAATCATTTAGGTTGTTTTAAGTGTGTATGAGAGTAGGGATCCATAAGTTGTTCACATTTTTATGTTAAAACTTCAATGAATGGAGACAATGGAAGAATCAGATATGAGTTTGTGAAAACTTTTGCAAGAGGTGACATGAAAGGACAGGAGGAAATGAATTGAGAGATTACAGGAAAAAATCATGGGCTATTTAGAGATCAAAAAATTAATGGAATTGTGACTGCTTAAGAAAAAGTCTATTGCCTTCAAATTATTTATAAAGGAAGGTTAAAAGAATTAGTGAAGATGATCTCTCATAAAGATGAGCTATTATAAATGTGATGCGGATTGTTCCTTGGTAGAGTCAAGAATGATCCGGAGAATGGATATGGAAGAAAAGGGGTAAAAAATAATAATGGAAAACTAGAAGTAGTAAGCCCGTTCATGGATTACTGCCTTGTTGTGGCGAAGGGGCTTGCATAATTCAATGAAGCTATGAGCTATGCCATGCAGGGCCACCCAAGACGGACAGGTCATAGCAGAAAGTTCTGACAAAACGTGATCCACTGGAGAAGGAAATGGCAATCCACTCCAGTATCTTTGCCATGAAAACCCTATGGACAGTTCCAAAATGATATGACGCTGGAAGATAAGCCCCTCAGGTTGGAAGACGTCCAATATGCTACTGGGGAACAGCGGAGGGCTAGTACTAGTAGCGCCAGAAAGAATGAAGTGACTGGGCCAAAGCCGAAAGGACACTCAGCTGTGGATGTGTCTGGTGGTGAAAGGAAAGTCTGATGCTGTAAAGATTTTTTCTCCATAGGAACCTGGAATGTAAGATCCATGAATCAAGGAAAGCTGGACGTGGTCAAACAAGAGATGACGAGACTAAACATCAACATCTTAGGTATCAGCGAACTAAAATGGACAGGAATGGGTGAATTTAATTCAGATGACCATCAGGTATACTACTACGGGCAAGAATCCCTCAGAAGAAATGGAGTAGCCTTCATAGTCAATAAAAGAGTAGGAAAAGCAATACTGGGATACAATCCTCAAAATAACGGAATGATCTCAGTTTGAATCCAAGGCAAACCATTCAATATCACAGTAGTCCAAGTCTATGCCCCAACCACCGGTGCTGAAGAGGATGAAATTGACCAGTTCTATGAAGCCCTACAGCACCTTATAGAACTAACACCAAAAAATGATGTCCTTATCATCATGGGGGATTGGAATGCTAAAGTAGGAAGCCAAAAGATAACTGGAATAACAGGCAAGTTTGGCCTTGTAGTACAAAATGAAGCAGGGCACAGGCTGATAGAATTTTGTCAAGAGAATACGATGGTGATAGCAAACACTCTTTTCCAACAACCCAAGAGACGGCTTTACACATGGACATTACCAGACGGTCAACACAGAAATCAGATTGACTATATGCTCTGCAGCCAAAGATGGAGAAGCTCTATACAGTCAGTAAAAACAAGACCAGGAGCTGACTGTGTCTCAGACCATGAGCTTCTTGTTGCAAAGTTTAGGCTTAAATTAAAGAAAGAAGGGAAAAGCGCTAGGCCAGTCAGGTATGAATTAAATCATATCTCTGTTCAATATACAGTAGAGATGACAAATAGATTTAAGGAATTAGATCTCATAGACAAAGTGTCTGATGTTTGTGCTTAAATTGTAAGCCGCCCTGAGTCTTCGGAGAAGGGCGGGATATAAATGGGATTAAAATAAAAAAATAAAAAAACTATGGACAGAGGTTCGCAACATTGTACAACAGGTAGCAACCAAAACCATCCCAAAGAAAAAGAAATGCAAGAAAGCAAAATGGCTGTCTGAGGAAGCTTTGAAAATAGCTGAAGAAAGGAAGGAAGCGAAAGGCAAGGGAGAAAAAGAAAGATACACCCAATTGAATGAAGAATTCCAGAGAATAGCTAGAAGAGATAAGAATGCCTTCTTAAATGAACAATGAAAAGAAATAGAAGAAAACAATAGAATAGGGAGGACCAGAGCTCTCTTCAAGAAAATTGGAGAGATGAAGGGAACGTTTCATGCAAAAATGGGCATAATAAAGGACCAAAATGACAGGGACCTAACAGAGGCAGAAGAGATTAAGAAGAGGTGGCAAAATTACACAGAACTATACAAGAATGAGCTTAACGTCCCTGATAACTACAATGAAGTGGTCACTGACCTCGAGCCAGACATCCTAGAATGTGAAGTGAAGTGGGCCTTAGAAAAGCTGAGCAACAACAAAGCTAGTGGAGATGACAGTATTCCAGCTGAGCTATTCAAAATCTTAAAAGACGATGCAGTAAAAGTGCTACACTCAATTTGCCAGAAAATTTGGAAAACTCAACAGTGGCCACAGGATTGGAAAAGATCAGTTTACATTCCAGTTCCAAAGAAAGGCAGTGCCAAAGAATGTTCAAACTATCGCACCATTGCACTCATTTCTCACGCTAGTAAAGTTATGCTTAAAATCCTACAAGCTAGACTCCAGCAGTATGTGGATCGAGAACTACCAGAAGTACAGGCAGGATTTAGAAGAGGCAGAGGAACGAGAGATCAAATTGCTAATAAACGCTGGATCATGGAGAAAGCTAGAGAGTTCCAGAAAAACATCTACTTCTGCTTCATTGACTATGCTAAAGCCTTTGATTGTGTGGATCATAACAAACTGTAGCAAGTCCTTAAAGAGATGGGCAGACCATCTTATTTGTCTCTTGAGAAACCTATATGCAGGCCAAGAAGCAACAGTGAGAACTGGACACGGAACCACTGATTGGTTCAAAATTGGGAAAGGAGTCCGGCAAGGCTGTATACTGTCGCCTTGCCTATTTAACTTATATGCAGAGCACATCATGAGAAAGGCAGGGCTAGATGAATCAAAAGTTGGAATTAAGATTGCCAGAAGAAACATCAACAACCTAAGATATGCAGATGATACTACTCTAATGGCAGAAAGTGAAGAGGAACTAAAGAGCCTCTTGTTGTGAGTGAAGAAGGAGAGTGCAAAACTTGGGTTGAGACTAAACATTAAGAAAACCAAGATCAATGCATCTGGCCCTCTCAATTCCTGGCAAATAGATGGGGAAGAAATGGAGGTAGTGACAGATTTTATTTTCCTGGGCTCCAAGATTACTGCAGATGGGGACTGTAGCCAACAAATTGAAAGACGCTTACTCCTTGGGAGGAAAGCCATGGCAAATCTAGACAGCACACTAAAAAGCAGAGACATCACCCTGTCAACAAAAGTGTGTATAGTCAAGGCTATGGTCTTCCCAATTGTAATGTATGGCAGTGAAAGTTGGACCATAAGAAAGGCTGAGCGCCAGAGAATTGAAGCCTTTGAACTATGGTGCTGGAGAAGACTCCTGCGAGTCCCTTGGATTGCAAGGCAATCAAACCATTCAGTCCTAGAGGAGATCAACCCTGACTGCTCTTTAGAAGGCCAGATCCTGAAGTTAAAACTCAAATACTTTGGCCACCTAATGAGAAGGAAGGACTCACTGGAGAAGAGCCTAATGCTGGGAAAGATTGAGGGCAATATAAGAAGGGGACGACAGAGAATGAGGTGGTTGGATGGAGTCACTGAAGCAGTAGGCGTGAGCTTAAATGGACTCCAGAAGATGGTAGAGGACAGGAAGGCCTGGAGGAACATTGTCCATAGGATCGCGATGGGTCGGACACAACTTTGCAACTAACAACAACAACAGAAGTAGTAAGAGGAAATACGAGTCCTTTAAGGTTAATTTCCAAACCAATGATTGAAAAATATAGAAAGAAACTGTAGAATCTTCTTGGAACAGAATGTAAAGAAAATTAGACAGTGCTACTGAAGAGCATAAAGCTATATTAATGGAACATGTAAAAAAAGTTGCTTAATAAAATAATGAAGTAAAAGAGACTATGGATGAGAAAAAAGGTCATATACAATAATAATTATTGCAAAAAAAACCAACCCTGATATACAGCATTTTATAGTAGTTAACTGTTAAGGCACCAGGCTAGAAAGCAAGAAACCATGAGTTCAAGTCTGACCTTAGCCATGAAAGCTAGATGGTTGACTTTGGCCAGTCATTCTCTCTCATTCCAGCACACTCACAGAACTGTTATTGTGGAGGAAATAGCAAGAAGAAAATGTGTTGGATATGATCACTGCCTTGAGTTATTTGTAAAAATAATAAAGGCAGGAAATAAATAATGAAATAAATAAAAATTTAAAAATATAAAGTTTTTGACAGATAACCATTTGCCTCTTTTTTAAATGATCTAGTGAAGAACTACCACATCATGGGGCAACTCATTCACTGGCTGCCGGTTTGTGCAGTCATCATTGTGTATAGTCAAAACTTCTTTCCTTGAAATCTTAACCCACCAGTTCTGGTCCTGCTCCCTAGGGCAGTACATAAGTCCATTAAATTTTCTGTGTGACAATTGTTCATATAGTTGAAGATTACTACTAGATCTCCCCTTAGTCTATTTTCTGTAGGCTAAACATACCAGATCCTTTAACCATTCTTCATAAGACATCCTGACATGTAGTGACCAAACTGTACACAGCATTTCAAACAATGTCTGATCAAGTCAGAATACAATTCATCAATTCTTTCCTATCATCTGGATTTATGTTTTTATTTGTTCATCCCAAGACATTTGCTTTTTAGCAGCTGCATGACTCATGTTTAACTTATGGTGACAAAGACATCCAGATCTTTTTCACATATATTATGGCAAGCTAATTCTTCCTATTTTATATTTGTGTCTTTGTTTCTTCTCATATGCAGAAAATTATATTTCTCCCTATTCTTTCAGTTCATTGTTCAAATCTGCTTAAAGCTTTTTGAATCTTCTCTCTTGTTTAAAGTGTTATTATCTAGATTTGTGTCATCTGTAAACCTAGTATCCATCAACTTTCTACACTGAGCAGCAAAAGACCCTGGACAAAACTCTGTAGCATTCTACTTGATACTTCCCTTCAGGCTGAAGTGAATCAATAATAAGTGTTTGGATCCCGTCATTCAGCCAACTGTGAGTATATTTAACAGTAGTCTCATCTAGTCCATGTTTCTTGAAGAATGATATTGTTATGTATTGAGATAAATTGCTTGTAAACTGTTGAGCAATGGTTAAAGGCCATTACTGTTTAAACTCCAGACTGCTTGTCTACAGAGCTGTTAGTTTGCATTTTAGTTGAGAATTATCGCTTTAACCTCATTGGCTGCCGACTAGCAGCAGTCTGTATAAATAGAAGCTAAGCAGCAGTTAGTGCTGCTTCTGTTGTAACTGAATAAACATGTTCCTGTTTTCACCGCTCTACCTTGTCAATGCCTCACCGATCCCGAAACATAACTGATATCATGAGTCATTCTGTTTGAAAGCTTTTCTGAGATTTAAGAACATTATATGTATGACATTTCCTTCATCTAATATTCTGCCAGCTATAACCAAAGTAGATTAGATGGCATGATTTCTTTGTGGTATAACTATGAATAGCTAAACTTCTATTTTCCTTCTGAGAAAAAGATAGAAACACGATAAAATTAGGGTTAAATTTTTTCTCTTCAGCACTTTTGAGATCACTGCAAATACTCATACTGTCTTCTATACAGTTCTCCTTTGTTTCCTTTTTTAATATGTCATTTTGCAGGAATTTGTCATTTCTCATAGATATTTGTCTCCTTCAGATTCTAAGCCACTGGATTTGATTTCCCCATTAGCTTTCTGCCCTTGTTCAGATTCTATTATCGAGTTATCTTTTCCACTTACCATGCAATTTAGGTATATGCCTATTATTATTATTATTATTATTATTATTATTATTATTATTATTATTATTATTATTATACAATGTGTTAGTTTACAAATGTTTAATAGCCTGTAAACTGGTATTTACTGAAGATCTATATATGAGCCTGTAGACTGTTGATTGGTGTGATTAAATATTATGTGATTATTTGATTGTATATCCATTAGCTTCAATATTAGGTAATAAGTTCTATATATTAAATTCTATGCCTGTTCAGTGACCCATAGGCTCCAATGCCAATAGAATCAATGGTCCAAGAAGCCCCATTTGTTAGATATATACCCCCATTTGTGGGTATATAAAGAGAAACAAAAAAATAATTTGTATGTAGCAGTAAGGTAAAGGTAAAGATAAAGGTTCCCCCTCACATGCGTGCTAGTCGTTTCCGACTCTAGGGGCCGGTGCTCATCTCCGTTTCAAAGCCGAAGAGCCAGCGCTTGTCCGAGGACGTCTCTGTGGTCATGTGGCCAGCATGACTAAATGCCAAAAGCGCACGGAATGCTGTTGCCTTCCCCCCATAGTGGTCCCTATTTTTCTACTTGCATTTTTATGTGCTTTCGAACTGCTAGGTTGGCAGAAGCTGGGACGAGTAACAGGCGCTCACTCTGTTACACTCGGGATTCGACCCACCA
The DNA here is from genome assembly GCA_024449315.1 of Daboia siamensis. Lineage (NCBI taxonomy): Eukaryota > Metazoa > Chordata > Lepidosauria > Squamata > Viperidae > Daboia > Daboia siamensis. Next base: position 479,629 of record JAKJMR010000980.1, on the reverse strand, counting down.
AACTGCCAACCTTCTGATTGACAAGCTCAGCGTCCTAACCCACTGAGCCACCACATCCCATATATGTAGTAGTAATAGGGGACTTATTGAAAAATATACTATACAACAAGAAGAGAGAAAGTCAACAAGGAATGGGTAATAAATGAAGGTGGACTGAATATCAAAGTCAGCAATCAATATAAAATATTATATTGATAAGTTGGTTTAGTTACAACAGAGAATATGTAAGGATCAAATTGTAAAATAAATGTACATTGAATTGGTGAACGGGTTGAAAAGAAAGGGAGAATACCAAGAAAGTTATGGATGGATAGAACTGATAAGATTGTTAGAAAAAACAGAGTGAGAATTTTAAAGAATGGGTGGCATGTAAGAAACAACATATTTACATATATAAAAATATAACAGATAAGTTTGGGACTAACTAGTTTACTTTTTTTCAGTGTATTATATCAAGCTTGTACTGTACTTTCTCTAGCATAGTATGTTTCACTTCTTAACTATGTGGTGCATCATTTTGCCCACCTTAAAAGAGAATAACGTGATGGGTATCTATTTATGTTGTTTATCATAAGACTCTTCCATAAACAAAATGCTAGTATAAAGTAGCATCTTCTTTTTCTGGACATCTTGAAATGGCTTGCACCAATAAAAATATCACAATGAATGATATATTGATTTTAAAAGAAGAAAACTCAATTTTTGTCACATAGAAGAAAGCTAAATTGCTTCCAGTGAATGCACTGAAAATTGCTTTACTTTTTTGCTTAGTAGCAGCAAATTGCTTAGATCCTAATTTGCAAATGTTCTAATAGAGTTTTCTTTCTCTCTAAGAATATTGACTATAAAATATTCTTGGAGGACATGAGACAAATAGGAAAAAAACTTTCTTATATTTGTATATGTAGGAAAGCAAAATCATGTACAGAAATTAGAAAAGCTTGCTTCTCATTTACTATGGAATGAAATAACAAAAATTATTTATATTGGATTTATATAAAGAACATGTATAAAATATGGGAGGACACTGCATGAGTTGCTACTAATGTAAAATCCTGAAATTCTATGTTATCATTTGAGGTCAGAGAAAGTATGCTGCTGGATGACTGTGGTTCAGCCAGAAATAATATTTGACTTCAAGTGCAGAATCTGCTAGAATTCTGTACTGCTTATTTGCTTTCATTAAACACACCCACAGACACATTTCTAGTTTTCACAGATGCAGAGAAAAGCTTGAAACTGGGAAGCTTGTTTTCTTAATTATAAATCCAACAATGTTCTCAGTGTTTGGGTTTCTTGCCATGCAAAGTCTAGCATAAATCCCTTTTTTATTCCTGCTTTCATACGCTAACATAACTCTGTCCAACATGATATCCTCTAGATTTCTTAAAATGACATACTGCAGAATTCTTAACTTACATAGTTCAATATATCTAAAAGGTGCCTGGGTAGGTGAGGCTGCTTGGGAATGTTTTTCTTAACCAGTATTAATAGATGTGCCATTGTGGTTAATTTTTTTTTCTTGATTTAGTTTAATATGCAATCTCGCTAGTAATTTCAAATATAAAAAACTGTCTATGTGAAACGTAAGAATATGCTGGATTAGTTGCACTCCAAATAAGAGAAGCTGTGATCTAGAAAGTCTCCCTTGTTTCTCTCATATCTAGCAGTTGTGTCTTTAGTACTGGCTCAACAAACCTATGAACTCAATGTCATAAATGTTTTGATCTAATCAAAATGTGTGTATATAAAAGGTTTGTTCAGGCTTTTTTTTATATATCTGGCCTGTTTTGAGGTTGGTCCTCCTCACCCCCTCTCCAAAATGTCCACTCAGATGGATGGATGGATATTTTGATTGAATCAGGTTAGGTAAAGGTAAAGGTTCCCCCGCACATGTATGCTAGTCGTTTCCGATTCTAGAGGCCGGTGCTCATCTCCGTTTCAAAGCCGAAGAGCTAGCACTTGTCCGAGGATGTCTCTGTGGTCATGTGGCCAGCATGACTAGATGCCAGATAGGTTAATGACTATCATATGATCATATGACTATCATATGATTCATATCTATCCCATCTTTTCTTCTAAACTACTGCACCATGTCTTAATTAATCCCAGTGAAACATAGGAATTTCTCAAAGAGCAGCATGGTGAGTGGTCACATGAATGTTGCTTCCCAAAATCTGGGGAAAAGACTATATATATTGCTATTTGACAACACCGTGGCAGTTCAAGGACAAAAAAACCAACATTTTTGACAGTTCAGTAAACACCAAGATAAACTTCTGTATCTGGTACCCTGAGAAGAGATCTGCAATATATATTTACAATATTGTATCCTTCTCTTTATTGTGTGATGTATTATGAAATTGCAAGGTTATTTCCACAATGCCAATATTTGCAATACATTTTTGCCTTCTGGAAAAAGAAAGTAAGGAGGTCTGTGGGGTACATATTTACTTCCTTCCCTAAGGTTTAAAATGACCTGAAATTCTGCCACCAACTTTTAGCGAGTTTGCTACTGAATTTTGACAGTGTAAGGTTATGCTTTTTTAAGGGTTTAAGAAAAGGTACATTTAAGGCCCGAAGAAGATTGGCCATATGTATTGTTGTGTAATGGGTTCTTTGGAAGCAGGAGGCAAGACGAGAGGGTTCAAAGAGGAACATTGCTTTACTGAAGTAATAGGAACAGAACTGAATCAGAGGCTTCTGCGCAGCTGCTTATATGGTTGGCCACTAGGTGATGGCCAATAGGTTTAAAGGAACCTATTCCCACCCCAGAGCCAACCAATGATTGTCCTGGAGACCGCATGTCTGGGCAGTCAGCGACTGTTACACAGAGACCCTAATTAAGCAATCTTAAGCAGCATTCACAGACACGTAAAAGCAGTTCAAGTAAAAGGCCCAATACATTACATGTATGTTGCATATATGATGGCCTTTATAGTTTATTCCTTTCTTTTAAACCCATTTCTTTGCATTTATTTACTTAAAAACGCATATATCAAAGACTCCTGGGATAGCAGTGAAATTTTCATGAGTATTAAAATCTACTGTTCTCAGTTGTAGCACTTTTATATTTTGCTTAGAAAGCCTCTACATCTGAAAGAAATAAATTATACCATTTTATGCCTAGCATAAAAATAACATTTTTCTACATTTAATTTTTTTTAATTAAAAATGCACAATCCTGCATTTGAATAATATGGTTGAAATAATTTTGGTCTGACCTCACTAAATATATTTCCATATCAAAAGTTTAATCACTATTTTCTCTTTATACATTCAAAAGTATACAAAAGACTTTTTGTTTGAATCAAAAAGGGAGAAAATGAAGAGATTGCTTTTCTTCATAAATGCAGCCAGCTAGTTTATTTATTTATTTATTTAAAAAAACATTTCTTAACTGTTTAGGAAGAAAACACTTGTATGATTGCAAAAACATGCATTTTTGAAAGTCTAAAAAAATAAGTACAATAGTAGTTTTATCAGACATTGGCTTATGTCAAAAACAAGGAGCCAGCAACTATAATTTACATAGAAATATAATAAATCTCACTCTACAGAGGTAAACAATGACCAGAAGTCTGTATGGTTGTTCACTACAGAAGCTAATTGTTAATTCTAATTCTTTTTTTTAAAAAAATCAAGATGGCAGCTATAATCTACACACTTTATTGCAATGTGTGTAGGAAAAAATGCTGCATCTTCAATATCATGGTTGTGACCACCATCTTGTTTTGAACCCTCTTCTTGAAGATACCCTTGATGGCTTCCCAAGAGGAACAGTTTTTTCCAAAGTACTTTCTGCTGAAGCAATGAGAAACATAAACAATATCATAGGTAAAATGGGTAGGAATGGAAGAGATGAAATGAATCATAAATTCAAATTTATGACGGAGTCTGGAGAGCTGTTGGAGATCCAGCCGATCTGAATCTGACTGATTGTGGCTAAGATTTTTTATTAGGTCTTATCTCACGGCGATGAGGACAGCGAAGTCTAATCACTTCGTGGCCCTCATTGCGTCCACAGATAATCGCCTGGCCAACCTGTTTAGGGTAACTCGTTCTGTCCTTAATCAGGAGGTGAGGGAGGAGCCCTTACAGGGGCGGGCCGAGGAGTTCAGCCAGCATCTGGTGGACAAAATTGCTCAGATTCGGACCAGGTTGGATGCTGACTGGGCAGAGTCTGACGGGGAGGAATCGAGCGGTCTTGAGAGTAGTATTATCTGGACTGAGTTTGATCCTGTGACTCCCGAGGAGGTGGACAGGATTATGGGGAGGCTGAGCTCTACCACCTGTTTATTGGACCCGTGCCCCTCCTGGCTGGTTTATTCAGCTCGGGAGGAGACACGAGGCTGGTTCCAGGCAGTGATATCTGCCTCTTTGAGTGAGGGTGTCTTTCCTGCTGCCTTGAAGGAGACGATGGTGAGACACCTTCTCAAGAAGCCTACCCTGGACCCGGCTGTTTTAAGTAACTACCGTCCGGTCTCCAACCTTCACTTTTTGACGAAGGTTGTTGAGAGTGTGGTGGCGCATCAGCTTCCTCTGTTCCTGGAGGAAACTGATTATCTGGACCCATACCAATTGGGTTTCAGGCCCGGGTACAGCACGGAGATGGCATTGGTCGCGCTGATGAATGATATCTGGTGGGCTCGGGACAGGGGCTGCTCCTCTGTCCTAGTCCTTTTAGATCTCTCAGCAGCTTTTGATACCATCGACCATGGTATCCTGCTGCGACGTCTCAGGGGGTTGGGAGTGGGGGGCACTGTTTTACGATGGTTCTCCTCCTACCTCCTGGGCCATTTGCAGTCGGTGTTGATGGGAGGGCAGAGGTCCGCCCCGAGGCCTCTCGTTTGTGGAGTTCCTCGGGGGTTGGTCCTCTCTCCCCTCCTGTTCAACATCTATATGAAGCCGCTGTGTGAGATCATTCATGGTTTCGGGGTGGGGTATCATCAGTACGCTGATGATACCCAACTTTTTCTTTCCACCCCGAACCAACTCAGTGATGCCCTCGATGTGATGTCCCGTTGCCTGGAGGCAGTTCAGGTCTGGATGGGGAGAAACAGGCTCCGACTTAATCCTGCCAAGACTGAGTGGCTGTGCATACTGGCATCTCGGGAAAACCAGTTTTGTCCATCATTAACTATGGGGGGTGAGGTGTTACCCCCCGTTGATAGGGCTTGGAACTTGGGCGTCCTCCTGGATTCACGGCTCAGTTTAGAAGATCATATAGGAGCTGTGACCAGGGGGGCTTTTGCCAAGGTTCGCCTGGTGCACCAGTTGCGACCCTATCTGGACCGAGATGCCCTATGCACAGTCACTCATGCACTCGTGATCTCCCTTTTAGACTACTGCAACGCTCTCTACATAGGGCTGCCCTTGAGGACCACTCGGAGGCTTCAACTGGTGCAGAATGCGGCCACGCAAGTTGTGATGGGGGCTTCCCGATACTCCCATGTAACACCTCTACTCCGCGAGCTGCATTAGCTTTCGGTTGCCCTTTGGGTGAGATTCAAGGTGCTGGTGATTACCTATAAAGCCTTAATGGCTTGGGTCCAGGTTATCTGAGGGAACACCTGCTGCCAGCATCAAGCTCCCTTCGTCCTGTGCGTTCCCACAGGGAGGACCTTCTCAGGATACCGCTGGTTAGGGAATGCTGGCGGGTTATTCCTAGGGGAAGAGCGTTCTCTGTGGGCATGCCTGCCCTCTGGAATGATTTATGCGTGGAACTTAGGACCGCCCCCGATCTGCGTTCGTTTCGCCGGGACCTGAAAACCTGGTTTTTCAATCTATCAGGCATGCCTGAAGGGGTTTTAGCTTTTTTAAATGTTGTTTTAATTGGGCTTAATTAATTTAATGTATTTTTAATTCTATATTATTTTTATACTGTATTTTATGCTGCCCTATAAACCGCCCTGAGTCCTTCGAGAATAGGGCGGTATAGAAATTTAAATAAATAAATAAATAAATTAAAATCTGACTCTAAAAGAACTTTTTAATCATAAGAATTCCTGTTCCAAAACTGAAATTTATACACTTTGGCAGCATCTTAAGCAGAAGCAGCACCAGGATACTGTTCTATTTTCTTGTTCATTATCACAACTGAAACCAGATATGGAGCAATTATCCCACTTTAATAAGTTAATTCAGTACAAATATGTGCAGTAGCAGACAAGTAACTAATCATTATTTCCTGTTAGAGTTAAGAAGCTGGATTTTTTTATTTGATGTTATATTATCATATTAATAGATATAACAGTAAATTATGGGTTGCTATATTGATTACAAAGCTCCATCCCATCGTTATGTCATATGATCATGTATCCATATGTGACTATATTTTCATTATATATATCATGTGTTGCATCACTGCAAGTGCACAAGTTCAAAAATATAGATTTCTGCTTTATAAACAGCAACAGCACGGAAAAGATTTTTGGCCAGTTCTATTATCCGCATCCTGATCTGGACTGCATAACTTTAAATTATCCTCCTGACACTCTACAAGATACTTTTCCTGCTACCAATCTCCTGAAAAACAAATATGAAGGTGTGAATAATTATACTTACCTTTCAATGTTAAGCTAATAAATATTAATATGCTGGCATTGTACTCCAAATGTTCATGTCTATATAAAAATCCATAAATATTAATTTAAATATCTGTATAACATCCCTCATGACTATCTGAAAACCATATTGCTTTAAAAACAAAGAAACATTATGTTTTTGTTAAACAGCCTCAAGTATTTTCCTGAGAAATAAAAATTTAATAGGCACACAAAAAGTGAACCAAATATATTCCTCAGCACATCAAGTCTATATAACACTTCAGTAATAACAAATAAATACAACAGAACTTCAAGACATTACCAGTTACGTGGAATTGCTTGTACAGCACAGACAATCTCTAGTATGTTATTACTCCTAGAAGTGCTAGATCCACAAATTATCCCATGGCAATTCTGACTTCAAAAGCAGTGGAAAGGTCAGTTATCATGACAGATTAGCTATTTTACACATATATAAATGAAAACTATTCTATCAATTTGCAATATCAAAAATATTGTCATTATACAGTAACAGAATGTGAGAAGGCCTGGGATTATTATTTTATTATCAATCTAAATAATACAGTCATATTTGCAAAGAAGCTGGTCCTGAATTTAGCTTGCTTTTTTTGAAAAATGTCAAACTAGAAGTGATGGGACACATTCTATATGCTGGCCCCATAGAGTATGCTAATGGCAAGCATATATTATTTTCACTAATATGTCCACCTGCCAGTCAAACAAAACAGAAGAATAGTATAGATGACATGAGATATTTGGATGACCTGTCATCAAACAGAATGGAAAAGTAAAGATCTAAAAGAAAAAAACACTGCTATATTTCAGATCTAATATCAGTGGCTATCAATCATGGCAGCTATGCCCTAAAATAATCATCCACATTCTTTAGAATGATGTCTTCAAGAGAACAACAGTAGAGAAACAAGGCAGCCTGAGAACAAGATATTGGACTTGATGGATGTAAGAACCTACCGAGTACATACCATACTGTAATATCTTGTTCTCAGATATAGATCATTCTATTATCTGCAGCAGAGGTCCCCTTTTTGGCACCAGGGCCTGTTTCATGGAAGACAATTTTTTCATAGACCAGTGGGGGAGGGTGGATTTCAGGATGATTCAAGTGCATTACATTTATTAAAAATTTTCTAAATAAACAAACAAATAAATAATAATGCACTTTATTTCTATTTTTATTAAATTGTATTAGATTAGTCCAGTGACTTTCTGCTTTTAAGAAAGTGGGAAGGAAAAGAGACAATCCTAAATTCAGTGGAGATTCCCTTGGAGACACAGTGCTTAAGGGGAAAAGGGGCTTATCCCTGTCCCCTTCCCCCATTGCAAGCTGGGTAGGAGTGCACTTGGTTTGCAAACTTGGACAGCTGCGTAAAGAAAGGAGGAACACACACACACACACACACACACACACACACAAAATACACACTACAAATTAAACCATGAAAAGCAGGCAGGATGTTGCCAAAACACGAGGCACCTGGAGAATCAAAACAAAAGCAAAAAAAGTCCAGTTGAAGTGTAACAGAGCTCAGCGGTCTTAGAAAAGGTGCAGACAAGAGAGAGATTCAGTTGGAGACATAGTGCTTAAGGTGAAAGGTAGCTTCTCCCTGCTCCTCTTTGCACCCTAAGAAAGACACCCTCAGACACACAAACATTGGTAGGATCTCCATCCAACGAGGCTTCTGTGGAAGCCCCCGCTTGAAAGCTAGGCTGGCACATGCTTGTCTTGCAAACTTGGAGAGTTGCACGAAGGGAAAATGAGCCCAATTGGGGTGCCGAGAGGGGGAGAGGAGGAAAGTGAGGAAGAAAAGGAGGAGAAAGAAGAAGTAGCAGGAGGAAGAAGCAGGACCAGGAAAAGGAGGGAAGGGGGAGGCAGAGGAAGAGATAGCAGAAGAAGCAGAAGGAGGAAGAGGAGGAAAGACACAGATTTGCAAGCCAGTTGCAAATGCAGCTGCCGGAAGACCTTTGCACTAAGCAAGACTGGTTCTGCCCCACCAGTCTCCCCCTCCTGCTCAGACCCCTGCATTCACCACATACCTGGAGGTGGAAGATACGCCTGCAGCGCACCTCCAGCTGCATGGACCAGTTCCTAACTGGCTGCAGACTGGTACCGGTCCATGGACTGGGGGTTGGGGATCCCTGATCTACAGTAATTATTCAGATATTCTAGTAATTATTCTAGGTGTTCCACAAACAACAGTGTTTCCTCCATTTATTTTTCCAACAATGGTGTTCACTCCAAATTCAGATATTTTCTTTAAACTAGATTCAGGTCCAGCTCCATTTAAATGTTTCGCATCTTTAAAATGATAGGAAACAGGATTCAATCTGCAATGATTATTTCACACAGGCAAATCATCAGCTGATGTTGCTGTTATCAAGTGATTTTCTCATTTGTTCTATTATTATTATATTATGTTCAGTATGACTTATTTAATGTATTAATTAATACATTAATGTATTAATGTTATTATATTATAATGCTAATATATTGTTTGGTTGTGTTGACTCATAATAACACTCAATCCTCACAAAATAGAAGTGACTGTAAAATAAAAACTTTTTTGGTTTTATACAGATCAATAGCCAAATAGCCAAATATTTTTATGAAAATATGGACTTGGTCATATTAAGGCATAGTTAAGCAACTTTCGTCTATCAAGGACTGTATTCCTTCAGAGAAAATCTGTTGAGGGTAGTCATATTTCTTTCTTAGAATACGGTATCCAGTTTTGATCACCAAAAAAGATGTTGAAACTTTGGAAAGAGTGCAGAAAAGAGCAACAAAAATGATTAGGGGGCTGAAGGCTAAAGGAAATGAAGAATGGTTGCACGAATTGGCTATGTCTAGTCTAGTGAAAAGAAGGACGAGGGGTAACATGATAATAGTGTTTCAATATTTGAGGGGCTGCCACAAAGAAAAAGGGGGGGGGATGTCAACCTATTTTCCAAACCACCATTGACAAAAAACAATGGATGGAAACTAATCAAGGAGAGAAGCAACCTAGAACTAAGGAGAAATTTCCTAACAGTGAGAACCAGTGGAACAGCTTGCCTTCAGAAATTGTGGGTGCTCCATCACTGGAATGCTTTAAGAAGAGACTGAATATGCATTCATCTGAAAATGATATAGGGCCTCCAGCTTGAACAGGGGGTTGGACTAGAAGACCTTCAAGTTCTATTCCAACTCTGTTATTTTGTTATTCTATGATGAAGAAGCAAAACAAACAATGGGTTGACCTTAGGCACATATGAGAAGAAATACTATTTTCTAATCTGATACGCTTCCACATACACATCCTTGCATTTCTTCTCTTTCTCCTAAGCAACAGGCTGGAATGAAAGAACTGATAACTTTTATCAGAGGTTTGAAGTGATTTCTTGTACAGCAGTTTTGAAATTAGGCCAGGGCCCAAGTAAAGTCAGGCCAAAGAATGACTGGCCCACTTTTAGGATTATTTTCTCAGATTAGTAATAGAGTTTTGTCTGCTTCAACACACAATAGTAATATTGAAAGCATTGTGTGTGTATGTATGTGTGTGTGTAAGTCCATACAGTTATTTGTCTACCTATATAGATATGTGTCCCTGTGTATGAGCATACTGATTCATATTTTAGGTAAGAAGCTACAGTTTCTGCTGCAGATAGCTTCCTCTATAATCCTTTATTTGGCCTTGCATAAATATGGTAATTGAAAAAGGAGCAGGAACCAAAGGATAAAATAAAACCCCACAAATATGTTCAGTTTTTCCAAATGCCACTTTGAGTGAATGGAAATATGTTCTCAGTATTTCAAAACAAATAGCTACTGTTGTACAACTTTAGCTTGAAGTCACAGCTACAAATAGAACACTGATTTTCTCCTCTTGCTGTGTGGTTTCATGCCAAAGAAATTCACGATTAGGCAGGTACAAAAATGCATGCCCACCAATTGAGGCCACATGTTGGAGATGTTGCTTTGCTCAAATGATCTACCAATAACTTATAGCTGCTTACTTCTTTCTTTCTTTCTTTCTTTCTTTTTCTTTCTTTCTTTCTTTCTTTCTTTCTTTCTTTCTTTCTTTCTTT